>JAZHYW010011640.1:0-121041 GCA_037355805.1 Ixodes ricinus
AGTTTTGCCCCATTTGATCGTAAAACGTTTCTGTTCACGTAATTGATACACCATGCCACTAGTTCACAATAGGACTTAGACTCGATTACTGCCCTTTTGTTGTTTAGCTAGGTTGTTTTTTTGTGTTTTTTTTCGCTCTCGAGTGGTGATTATCTGTGCTACGGAACTGCCACAAAGACGAACATTTTACACTTACACGTCACACTGCCTTTTCTTTTTTGTAAGTTGTCATTCCTTTTTTTTACTCTGCCTCTTTGTTTTATGCTACGTAACCCGTCTTACTGGTCTTACCAAGGCCAACTTTTAGACGCCACGTTTCCAGTGATGTGTGTGTCGCCGCAGACCACGAATACCTTACCCAAGTGCCTTGAAACCAGTCCAACGCGCTTCCGTGCTATTTTTGAGGGGATGTTTGCTTGTACTTGTCGTACCTATTATTTTATATAACGAGCTTCCCGATCGTGTTTGTCTTCTGGCGCGAGCGTTGATTGCTCGTAGCATGTACAGTACGTGAGTGACTATTTCTGTATGTACTACGTCTGCTCCCTTCTTTTTTATTGTTTTTCTTCATTTAAAATGGAAATAAAAAGCAAACTTCCAGGGTATGTCACACAACCACTGCGTGGTCTGTTCACTTCGCGACGACTTTCCTGTTTGCACTGTTGAAAATAGAGGTCATCTATGTTATAGCTTCTTCCTTGTACTATAAGCACGGATTAAGAAAGATCACATGGTGACAGCGAGTTTAATGTTCGGTTATAGCTTACATGAGGTCAGTGCTAGGCTTGGCCGCCTAGGCCCCTTTTTAGGTATCCCGTAGATGGCGCTACGAACGTGTTAAATTATACATATATAAAAGTCTAGAACAGTGCCGTTGAATAAGCCACTCTTAAAGTATCGGCACCCCATTCCTCAATTTTCTTGTGGGTGCAGCCATTTTGATTCTTGATGACGATTCAAGAATGCAACTTCCTGCGCCGTAGATGTGGTGTCAGATAGCTCAGACGATATCGTTTCTCTCCGTTGACTGTTCTGGCATTTCTGGAGGACGGAGAAACCGTTTCCTGCTATTTCAAATGAAGCTTTACATCGCTGGAAACGGGGCTTGTGGGGACTGAATAACTGCGACGATCGACTGCCAGAATAAAAATTGCCTGCAGAAACCGCTATTGTTCGCTGTCTATGAATTGCGATATCACTCGTCTTGAGACTCCCGACGCAGCTCTCTGTGAAGACGACGGCGCAAATTTCGATTACACAGTATTTTATTATTTGTTTACGACGCAATCATTTACGTCAGCTCGACTGCAGTGCGTCACTCCGAAATTGAGTGATTGCTATGGCTCTGTGTAGTCGTTTAATGTTGGAACTGTTTCCCCACCATCATTGCAGCTTCGTGTGTATGTCTTGTTCTGTCTCTGTGTAATCGTTTAAAGGGCAACTCCGGCCAAAACCCAAAATGGAATAAATTACTGGTATCGCTGTAGTGACACAAAATACGACCCCAGCCAAGATATTACGTCCGGGGACGCCGCACTCTCAACTAATGCGACCCGCCGCGAGCCGCTGCTCCTTAGCGGGCGGCCAGCGGGTTGCCGATCGCTAAAGCAACATTGGGCCGTGACGTCAGTATCGTTCTCTTTTTTCCTCCGGTCCGGGCGTTGCGCGGAGTGCGCTTCTTTGAGCCGCTACCACCGCTACTTCAGCTTGTGATTGGCGTGTTTAGCCGTTGCTTTTATCTGTAGCCCGTATAGCTTCGGTAGCCTTTTGTTTATTTGCTTGGGAGGACTCCAAGACTCGTTTTAGCGAGCAACTCGGTGCGCCCAAGACTGCCCAGCTGTTCCTCGAAAGATGCCGAGTACAACTTGTAGCGCTGTGGGCAGCTCAAACAACCCGCTGCGCAACCCGGAGGTGCTTTTCCACAAGTGTACAACGGACCGGAAATTGGAGAAGGTGTGGGTGAACGCTGTTCGACGAGTGGACTTCGGACTTCGGCTTTTACGCGCCCGATAAAAAAAGAACGAAAAAACAGACGAGTACAGCCCAGCACACGTGTGTTCGGGCGCCGCGGCCCACGCCGGAGAGCCTCAAAGCTTCGTGTCTGGGACTGAACCGCAGCGCGAAAGCGAGAGGGCCCCCAGTACTGTACGTCACTTGCAGCGCGGCGTAGAGCAACGTCGCTCCATCCACGGAGCCCCGATGACAATTTAGGCCTAGCGACGAGTACGGAAGACCGCAGGTATACAAGCGACGAGTACGGCAGAGCGCACGTACGGAGGCGGCCGCCGAGTAAGGCACCGAACGAGTTCACGGGTTTTCCAGTCGCTAGCTTTTGAGTATACGCACTAACTCTTGCCACATATGCTGGATAACTACCAGGTATACAGAATTAAAACAAAATCAGCTTACCTCGTATCTTTAGACGGCTAGCGCAACAGAGGTAGGTGCCGCTTGGCCTGCGTACTCGTTGAACGAGAACGATCCTGACATCACGTTCACATAGCAGCTGATATCCAGTGTTGCCGGGGCCTCGAGGGGCTAGTTTCGGTTTTGTTGGCCGCGCCCCAAACAAAACTTTGAGGCGTCGATATCTTTAAAACTACGCACAATAACGAGAAAAAAATTACTCCTTGCAATTCAGGGACGCTGACTGCGCTAAAAACAGTCATAACCCCAAAATCGAAACTATGGACCGGAGTTGCCCTTTAGTGTTCAAGCCGTTTCACCATCATCTTTGGCCATGTATCAACTAGCTCAACTAAAACCGATAATTGCTTCGTAGCTTGGGCGCAAATGCGAATGTTTGCGTACTGCCGCCTGGTATATGCGCGCGCGTATTTATCTGCTGTCTATGACGACGTCAAAGACGACGTGTAGAACAACCTTTAGGGCAACCTCTAGGGCGAGCTCAAAGGTACAAAGAAACATCTGTCCTCGAGGACGACGTCAAGGACGACGTCGAGGACGACGTCCTAGAGGACGACGTCCTAGAGGACGACGTCCTAGAGGACGACCTCGGACTAACTTCAGGGCGATCTCAAGGAGGGCGTATAGGACAACCTCAAGGACGACGTCCTAGAGGATGCCGTCATAGACGACGTCTAAAACGACCTCTATGACGACCTGTCGGGCGATCTCGAGGACGACGTCAAGAACGACGTCCTAGAGGACGACGTCAAAAACGGCGTTTATGGCGACATCTCGGACGTCCTCAAGAGCCTCAGACGCTAAGCCTTACACTCGACTTTGATGCGTTTTGAGGCGAGAGAGAGAGAGAGAGAGAGACGAGACAGCGAGGAGCAAGTCACGCACTGTTTGGAACGAAGGAAATAACTTTAATAAAAACAAACCAGTCCACAGGCCAGAAACGTGGATTAGAGAGCTCACACAAGAACGAACGCTACACCTTACGCGCTTCGCTTCGACCGCACATGGCAGGGCCATATTGGGAATCACGAATGCGGCGCCGCGACTAGGTTCTGACGCGAAGTTTGGAAGCGAAGCTTGGCAGTTTCAGTGCTCTGGAAACATTCAGTGACTCTAGTCGCTACAGTAGCTCCCTGCCTTAACAAAACGTTCCAGAAGGGAACGTGTTCCTGATGCCTGGACTTGCAGAAGCAGGAAACATACTTGACGTCTTCATGGTTGTGATGGTTCATTTGAGGGCAAAGGAACCTCTGAATGTACAAAGAAAGATCTGTCCTCGAAAAACTGGCTATGTTATTAGGAGGTGAATTTCATGGCAAGCTGGTTTCAAGCGGTAAATGGACGCGGTTCGTTGTTGGCCTTTGATGTCGAGTGTGGAAAACTTGTTGTCACAATCACGAGTCATGACTCTGTATGGGCCGTCGTAGGGCCGTTGAAGTGGTCTTCGGGTAGTGTCTTGACAAAGAAACACGTGCGTGCATCTGAGCAGGTCACCTAAGATATAGACGGGTGACCATTCCTGCTGGCGAGGCAGAGTGGGTCGGTTGTTGCGCATCATCAGCTTCAATTTCTCCGCATAGCTTGTTAGATCAGGTGCTGATTGATATGGCTCTTTTGTAAAAAAATTATCCTTGTAGTCATAAGGTTGTTCCGTAGAGCAATTCAGCTGTGCCAATCTATGTCCCCTTTTAAATTTGTTTTAGCTTTTTGGTTCATTTGAACACGGTGTTCGTTTTTGAAATGCGGTTCTCGTCTGACAAAACGCTCGTGTTGGGCCACTACTCACATGTTTAGTAGGGGTGCATAGAAAAAAAAAGGGCGGGGGGGGGGGGAAGGGGTGCGCCGCGGCCGGAGTTCTTCCAGGTCGCTTGATGAGGGCCGGCCCTGTATGGGGTGATAAGAGGTTGCGCGAATTCTTTAAGTTCCTACTATTCGCAACTTTCATGGCCTGTAAGGGCCGTGAAAGTTGCGTAGGTCGTTCTGTGAACACTGACCCCGTAAGTGTGACGTCACCGCTCCAAAGAAACCCTTGCTAGGGGCGTTGTTATGAAGAAATACATGGGACTGGATTTCGCTCCGAAAGAAGGATCGGTCAAAAATCGGAAGCCTACATTTCACACCTACCACGACAGAATTTTGCCGAGAATGGGCTGTTTTTAAAATATTTGCGACGACAACTTCCTGTCCTCGAGACCATTATGTTATTATAATGTACGCTAGAGGTTCAACTGGCGCTAGTGTCTACGCGACTTCCGAGAGGCAGTTTGAAGCAGACAGCAACCAGTGTTGGCGGTGACGCGTTACATGTAACGGCGTCACCGGTAACGCGTAACTTTTTCGGTATTGTGGAAAGTACTCGTTACTTTTCCAAACAGTAACGGGTAACGCACTTGCGCTATTTATTTTGAGTAATGGGTAACGGAGTTACGTTACTCGTTAATTTTTCTTCCCAAGGACTAAAAAAAGTTACACTTTAATTTATTTTTTTGTGTGTTTTTAGGCGCCAAAGCCATGCAACATTTTTTTGTGTTGTTAGTTTTTTTTTTCGTAAATATTTAAGTAAAATCGTAAAAAGAAAGTAAATATATTAAGTTTCTGTGTGGAAATAATGTACCTTGAAACATGGCGCAGATGCATACCTGTAACCAGACTTTTGAAGTAACCCGTTACTTTTTCATGTAATTTTCTTATTGTCACGTTGCCTTTCTGCGGCAGTAATTTGTAATATAATTTTGTTACAATTATTCGTAACGGTTTACTCCAATTACTTGCTACTTTTTAAAAATATGAACAATACAGAAAATGGAGCAATATGAGCAGGTAATTCAGCAGTATAGAGCTAGCAAGTTCAACAAATAAAAGAAAACTATGTGAAGAGGAGAATAACCGAAAAGAAAACACGATTTTTTGTATGACCGGTCACTAGAGCCACTAGAAAAACCTGCAAGGCCTATACAAATATGCGAAAAACAAAGATCAAGAAGACAACGCCGAGTAGGCTCTGCTTCTTTCCATCGCATCGTGTTTTGTCTTCTCGTGAGTATGAGAAATGGAAAAGTAGCATTGAAGAATATTTTTGAAAACATCAAGTTTGTTTCTATTGTTTTCTTGATGAGTGTACGGAGAAAGTAACGTGAAAGTAACTTGTAAAGTAACGAGTAAAGTAATTCGTTACTTTTCAGCGAAAGCAATTTGTGACGTTAATACATTGCTAATGAGGCCCAGTAATTTGTAATTGTAATCCATTACATTTTTCAAGTAACGGGCACAAGTCTGCCTGTAACGTCAAAAAAGTAAAACGTGTTAATTCATAATTAAGAAAGTAACGCAAAAGTAACGTCTGTTACTTTTTATCGGTAATGGTAACGGTGTTCCCTTTGTTTGGAAGTAACATAGGACGGTAACGCGTTACTTTTATTTGCAAGTAGCGAGTAACGTATTTCGTTACTCTTTTCGGTAACGCCTACAACCCGCACAGCAACCAGTCTACTTTTGCGGTGCTCCTGTACATTCCTATGGGAAAACGCGCGCGCATTTTGTCTCTTCGCCGAAAACGGAGCACTTTTGTTATTTGGGTCGTACCGAATAGTATGTACCTTGATTAACATTGCAAAAGTGTAATTGCTTGAGTTAGCGCATTTTCCTTCATCAGTGAACGATGTTTAACTTCGTTATATTTCGGGCACAAACCTGTTCTACAGAAGGTGTGTAAAAACGAGCGATAATTCTAAACAAAATAACAATCGAAAGGAATATAGAGTGTGTTCGAAGCTCGCCGGCATTCCGGTGACGCTTATGTATTGCTGATATGCCAGTTCTGTCACTATTGGCCGATTCACACAACGGACTGATCCGCGGACGGATGGATCACGTATACGACATGTCCGCGGTTCGTCCGTCTCCCAAGCGCATCCACGCGAGAGAGAAGAACGAGCAGACGCCATGGAGGACGCACCAAACCTGTTCGCCACCCCACAGTGCAGCGAAATTCCAACATCGCACCGCGGCACCGTTGTCTAAGAGAGAAATCGACGTTTGCTACCGCGATAAAGAATCTTACGCCGCTGTTACGTACAGATCGAGGCATATTACCGTGATAGGCTTCGCGCGAAGCGCCAGTAAGTAGCTTTACTAACCCAAAGCATGAGAGTGACACAGGCATGGTCCTGCTCGAGAAGGCTTCAACGTAGAAGCGACGAAGTTCTGGGCTCGCGAAGGGGCGTTTGGAGGTGCCTTCACGCACTCCGCGCTCGTGCACAACACTCAAGTACACCACAGTCACAACAAAAGTTTTGCTCGATGGAAGGCTGATTGGACGTACGAGAATTATTGCGGGGTTCGAGACGAGTTTTAACGAAAGCTTCATGACACGGACCTGGAGGAATACCGGAATCTGCGTCGCGTCAGCCGGATAAAGTTTCTGCAGTTTCTTTCACGCGTGGAGCCAGTGAACGCACAAAACACAACGATACGCCATTTTTCTTTTAATCGTCAAAGAAAAAAAAAGACATTGTACCGTTGCCAGACTAAACACTGTTCAAGTCAATCTCCCGCCAAAATCCGCGGGTGAAAAGGCGCTTGAGTATATCAGTCCGTGCGTCCGCGGACGATGCGCAGATCGCAGGAATCGTTGACGTGCCGGTCACGTCGTACACGGTCCGCGGACGAAAATCGCGATTCAATCCGTCGTGTGAAACGGCTATATATGATAGTGACCCCGTCTTGCATCTTAACCAGTGGTTAAAAACATTAAAAACATAAAGAATATACTACGTGGGCTATGAAAGGTGTCTTTTTTATTTTCTATAACGGGCAGCTTTTATGAGGCACTTGTTCTCAAAGATTTCTAGCGTGAGGGTGAGTGTTTGAGCGTAGTAAAAGCATCGTCGCGCAGGGCAGAAAGAATAAAGCAGTACTTACTTTTTCTTTAAATTACCCGAGACTGGGGCGAGAAAACTGTGAAGCATGAAAACGTGAAAGAGAAAGGCAAAGTGATAGGAAGACCACGTCTCGAGCACAGCTAAGAGGTTTATTCAGTTCTCTCTCCTATATACCCCAACTTATTGAAAATCGAACTGTATTACGTAGCCTTGAATTTATTTTGATCATACGTGCACAGGGAGTTACTGATGTAGTGTTACTGCGTAGTTCGTGCTGTCTCTCTTGGTTTTCCAGATATCCATGGTTCGTTTGGCAGGTATATCACCGAATTTCGAAAAGCGCCGACGTCGTGTTGGCGCAAACAGTGCCCCACAGTGCACATAAATACGTGTGCGAAGCCGTTTTAGCATTGTTTTTAATGCCATGAATCTGAAAGAAAAAAGCCGTAACTGACCAATTATTTCGTCTTCCTGACTGAGAAATGCTTGAAGCTACCTAATACGTACGAATTATTCTGGATATTTGCTCTTAGAATTAACAGCGGGAAGAAAATCTCCTCACTTTTAATGCGAATAGCATTCTTTGGATACTTCACTGCACTTTTCGTCTATGTATCTATCTATCTATCTATCTATCTAGCTATCTATCTGGCTATCTAACCTCTTACGCCGCGGGTCGATAAATAAACTAAAAAAGAACGGCGCCGGCGGGATTCGAACCGTTGACCCTTTGATCCAGCAGGCAGACGCGCTAACCACAGAGCTATAGATATGGCATGCTCATTCACGCACTCTAAACACTTTGTTTATATCTTTACGCATCGCGCGCGTTCCATGCACGAGGGCTCATTCCGCTCTCGTGAGGCTTAGACACGGCCCCTAGCTCACCCTCTCCACGCGCTCGGGAGAGGGTGATGTAGCGGCCGTACTCAGCCTTCACGAGAGCTGCGAATGCAGCCCTCGTGCATGGAACGCTCGCGCACTGGTAGCTGTGACAGCGCTGTAAAGCGCGTCCTATGGTAAAGATATAAACAACCGTTTAGAGTACCGTTGGTCGAGACTAGCTGAAACGCCAGAAAGTCTGGGTCGGTACCATTTTGCAGTGTTTAGTGCGTATGGCGCGTGCTTTGCTAACGCCTTCCTAAGCGACACTGAGACGCCACGTGCTTGGGCTGCGGAGATCGTGCGCAGGGCTGTGAAAGTGTCAACAAATTTAGAATCGCCTCAAGAGTGGGACTGGCGTATCTGGAGTGTCGCCGGCCACCTGACGAACGCGCATAACTCCCGCACCGTTTGGATGCTATTCGCATTAACGTAGATAATCATTCCCAAAGGATGGGTTCTGCTGATTTTTTTCCATGAAATGCATTATCGGAAGTCAATTTTTGACTAGTTGCTGTCTGCTTCAATTTGTAACAGCACACTAGCGCCAGTTGAACCTCTAGCGTACATTATAAGAACTCTATGCACGAGACGTCTCGAGATGCCTGCTGCAGACAAGGCATGCGATTAACACATGACGAACGCAGATGGAATGCCTGAAGTATGCCGTCTACAACACTTTGAACGCACAAACATACGATTTTGATTTTGTATTTATTTGGAACATGACATGACTCAGAAAACTCATCAGGCTTATAAAAACGAATTGTATTTGCGTGCGATGCGATACTGTCTGACGGAAATCATCACACGCATGGAGATCTGCTAATCGATTAAACGAGAAAAAGCATCTGCTTAGAACATTATATCAAAGCAGCGTCGGACACTCTTTTATTTTGCAGTTGACGTGCGTTGTTATGAAGGAGCAACGATTTTGACTCTAACATAAGCGGTTTGAGACCCCAAACTTTCTTTTTTCAGGCCCGCAAATGGGTGTGTGTTTTGTACCTTCCTAGAAATCATCACACTGAGAAGATGATCCTACTGATTTTTCGGTTTTCAGTGAGACCCCAAATAGCGAAGGAGCTGGATAACAACATCGGGTAAGTAACATTGCCGCGTGCATGAGCGAGGAGAAACGCTTCTCCTCACATCTAATAGATTCGTGTTTAATCTTACCCCGAGGGTAAAATATAAGGAGGCCAGAATAACATTGCCTGGTCAGTCTCGAACATTCTAGGTCGAACATTCGGGACCCGAGATAAGGAGTCGATCGTGAGCTTTGCCGACTCACTCAGATTCTTCCGACGACGAGGCACATTCACTCTCACTCCTCCCAGCTGTCACGCCGACGCCGCGACGTACGCTGCGGCTGTTTCGAGGCATTCCTTCTTTTGTACCTGGCATATTTTCGCCGATTAAACCTTTATTTTTAGTATACGTTCGTCAAGCCTTTTCTATTAACGACATTTTTGGCGGAGGAGCGGTTTGTTGTGAATTGTAATTTTGACACCTCCTACTCACCAGAAACAGCCGCACAGTGCTCGTGTAAATATGCGGTTGACGAAAACGAGGAAGACGAAGGAACGGTTGGGCTGGAGGCAGATCGAAGAAGAAGATGTACGGAACGACTGCGATGACCGACACCCGTAGATTAACTTCGCCATGTAAATAGTAAATTCATTTGGTTTCTTACCGTAAGTCTTTGACGTTCAATTACTGCAACAACTGAATGGTGCCGAAACCCGGGACTTCAAGCCAGGAACGACCCTCAACGAAACGAAGTCAGTTGCTGAGCAGTGAACGAGTGAACGCCATGGACTAACCTCGAACGAAATTTGGATCAACATCGTAACAAGTAAGCAACACTTTTACCCGAAGCTTACCAACCTCTCGATTTATTCAAACATGGAAAGGGTGCGAACGAAAAGGACTGCTCGCAGAGCACAAAACACCCGAATTGTCAGAGAGGCCACCGCTATTCTCAACACTGCGGATGTAATTCAAATCCGAGGCCATAGCAAGAAAGCTGGAGGTAAATTATGAAGAACTCAAGAAGCTGAACACCGAGCTCGAGCCCTTCATTGCTGATGGAGATCTCGAAAACGAATACCAGTCGGTACTTGAGTACGAGGAAGAAACGACCCACACCTTGAGCATGCTTCAAAGTCGAGCACTGCAACTACATCCTGGTGAACCAGCGCGACCATCAACATCGGCAATTGCGTCACGAAGCGAAGTACGAAGACGGAGCGGTATTAAACTACCGAAGTTGCAGCTGCAATCCTTTAATGGCGAGCTTGCTGAGTGGCAGCCATTTTGGCAACAATTCAAGCGTGCCGTTCACGAAAACGAAGAGCTATCAAGCGGCGAGAAGTTTCAATACTTAAGAACGCTGGTTAGTGGACCCGCCAGGGCATCTATCGCTGGTCTCCAAGTGACGGATGCGTGCTACAACGACGCAATTGAAATTTTAACTAGACAGTTTGGAGACTACAGGCGAATCCAGCAAGACCACCTTACAAAGCTTCGAACGCTTCCAAGTGTCACCTACTCAAACGACACCAAGGGTTTGAGGAGACTTTATGACCAGGTGCAAACCCACATCCGTGGTCTTCATGGACTTGGTGTCAGCTCAGACAGCTACTCGACCATGCTGATGGACATTGTCATCAAGGCTCTTCCATCCGAAATAGTGGTGGATTTCTACCGACGTGCTGGCCATTCCGAAAGGAAGACCGTCCATCCGTACGAGGGAGACGTGGCTGCACATTCATCTCCACCCATATTGCAACCAGAAGAACTGGGGTCAATCTCAGGTACTTCCAGAACTGCTGAGCTGTCCGCCAGACCAACACCTCGAACTGAGGACGTTCAATTGAACAGCAGAAGGGCGGAGGGAGATTTGCAGCAGTTGCTCGAATATCTGCTAATCGAGATCGAGAGTAGAGAAAGATCTGGTGTCAAAGATGATCGTCCACCAAGAAAAAATCGAGAGCAACTACATCAACGAGCTCATCTTCCGACTTCTGCGGTTCTCCATGCCAAAGCTCAAGATAACAAGAAGGAGTGCATTTTTTTGCAAAACTACAGGACACAGCACGGAAAACTGCACCAGTAGCATCTCTCTAATGGAGAAGAAGAAGAAACTCTCAGGAGAGAGGCGATGTTTCCGATGCACCCTAAGAGGGCATAGGTCAAGGGACTGTCACAGGAAATTGTCTTGCACTTCCTGTGCGGGGCGACACGCAACATCCATGTGCGATCCGACCTGGAAGCCTTCAGCGAACACTAGTGCAACACAAACCATGACGACTAGCGTTCAAAGCGCTGGCACTGGTAGCACTGGGATTTCGATAGACGACGACGTCCTACTTCAGACCTTTCGGACCTGGGTGGTCGAGGATGGGAATACTGTCTACGCACGTGCCATCTTAGACGGTGGAAGTCAGCGAACGTTTATACGAGAAGACGTTTCTCGCAAGTTGGGTCTTAAGGCGCTAGGAGAGACCAGACTACGCTTGAACACCTTTGGAAGTTCTACTTCACTGCCGCAAAAACGAAGGCTGGTTCAAGTGAAGCTGCGTAGTCAGTACAACAACGAAGAATGCAGCGTTGAAGCGGTAGAGATCCCATTTATATGCGAGGACATTGTTCAGATACCTGTAAACCACGAGTTTGTCCGCAGCCTTGAAGAAGACGGAGGCTGCATCGCTGACAAACTTCTCTTCCCCGGCGTTCCTACTGAACCAGGCATAAGCCTGCTCATTGGGTCGGACCAAATCTGGAAGGTCGCCAGTGAGCGAGCGCGACGTTGTGAAAGCAACTGCAGCCTGATAGCTTTAGACACTAAATTTGGGTGGACATTTCAAGGACCCGTAACGCTGCAGTGCTCGCTTACTGGCCGCGCCAACACGATGGTCTGTATACTAACGATCGGAACCATCGAAGCCGTAGATGATGCGACCTTACGCAACTTTTGGGACATTGAAAGCATAGGAATAACAGACAACGCATGTAGCTCAGGTGAAGAACAAAACGAGGTGTGGAACGACTTCAAACGAACTATTGCAAAAGTGAATGGACGGTATGAGGTGTGCTTGCCATGGAAACCTAACGCAGGGGAGCTAAACAATAACCGAGCCACAGCTATGAAACGACTCGAGGGATTGCAAAAGAGGCTATCACGAAACGAGTCCCTCTCCAAAGAATATAGCAACGCTATGCTCAACTACCTTAATGATGGACATGCGGAGAAGGTTCCCTCAGAGTTACCATGCACAAACTCACGCACCTACTACATGCCTCACCAAGCAGTGATCCGAATGGACTCTGAAACTACAAAACTGCGAGTCGTGTTCGACGCGTCGTCCCATGCAAATGAAGCTGCTTCACTGAACGATCACCTAGAGAAGGGGCCCAACATTAACGCAGATCTAGTCGAGGTTCTAATACGCTTTCGAACGTATCCTATTGCTCTCACAGCAGACATAGAAAAGGCCTTTCTTCAAGTGAGCGTGAGACCCGAGGATCGTGACGCACTCCGTTTCCTGTGGTTTGACACTAAGTCTGAAACGTCAAACAAAGAGCCACCAACTGAAGAATGGAGGATGACACGCGTGCCATTTGGAACATCGGCAAGCCCATTCCTTCTATCGGCTACTCTGAAACATCATTTGCAAAGTGTGACAGGAGATATGAAGGAAACTGCAAGACTTCTTCAAAAGTCATTCTATGTAGATGACCTGCTCTTGGGAACGAAAACAATAGAAGAGGCTGCGGATCTACATAAGCAAGCCAATGAGATTTTGAAATCTGCAGGCATGACACTGCGAAAATGGGCAACCAACGCAAGGCAGCTTCAGGATATGCTTAACGATGGTCATAACACGTCAATGTTTTCAGAACCCAGAGGAATTCTTGGACTGCGATGGAGACGGGATAACGACACTTTGATGATTCCAGTCAAGAATGTACTCAACTTCATCAACGGCAACAGCACAACAAAGCGTTGTGTACTACGTGCTGCAGCGAGGGTCTTCGACCCACTTGGACTTATTTCCCCGTTTGTAATAAGAGTGAAGGTTTTATTCCAGCGATTGTGGGAACGCGGACTTAACTGGGACGAAGAGCTTCCTGAAGACCTCTCAGGAGACTGGCAACAATGGTGCAAAGAGGTTTCACAGATAGAAGATATTGCCACCAACCGGTGTGTCATGAGCACGCAAGAAGAGCACAAGACGTCTCTACAACTGCATGTCTTCTGTGATGCCAGTCCCCTCGCTTATGGAACGTGTGCCTACCTGAGGGTGAAAGAAATGAATGGGAAGACAGATGTCAGTCTTGTATTCTCTAAGACAAGGGTAGCGCCGATAAAACGTTTGACACTTCCGCGCCTGGAGCTTATGGCGGCAGTCATTGGGAACCGAATTGGCAACTACCTGAAAAAGATGATGGACATCCAGGAGATATTCTTCTGGACAGACAGCACTATTGCTCTTCACTGGATCAAGGGTTCAGCAGTAAAATGGAAATCTTTCGTGTCTAATAGGGTTACCGAAATTCAATCTGGAGGGGAACCGGCCAGTTGGAACCACTGCCCTGGACTTGACAACCCTGCGGACTTGATGACGCGAGGAATATCAATAGACAAATTACGAACGAGTCAACTCTGGTGGAACGGCCCTAGGTGGCTCTCTGAAGACAGAGACACCTGGCCAGGTGTCATTACAAGCGAAAATATCCCGACGGAAGTAGAAGAAGAGGAACGAAAGAGTAAACATCAAGTGCTTCAGATACAAAGCAAAGTAACGACACCTCTTTTGAAGCTGGAACGATACAGTAGAATAGGGCGACTACTTCGAGTCACTGCTTGGATAATGAGGTTCGTTAATAACTGTAGAACGCCTCAAAATCGCACCACAGGTCCCCTAATAACCGAAGAGATTGAAAGGGCAGAACTGCATTGGGTCAGGCGAACTCAAGAGGAGGCTTACCCCAATGAGCTCAATGAACTGCTGGAGGGAGGAGATTGACCGAGAAATCCAGCATCATCGCTCTCAACCCCTACCTCGACGCACACCGGCTAATGAGAGTCGGCGGGCGGCTACAAAATATGAACGAAGCAGTGGAGACCAAGCACCCATTACTACTGCCACCTGAACATCCTTTCACTGAACTGCTGATTAACGACATGCATAGGCGTACCCTCCATGGAGGACTTCAAGACACTGTGACACAGTTACGTGAACTTCATTGGGTTCCAAGGGCACGACAAACCGTCAAGAGGGTTATAAACCGATGCAACGCCTGCGCAAGGTCAAGAGTCAAAAGAGCATCAGCACCGACTGCACCACTTCCAAAAGACCGCGTAAATGAGGCGAGCCCATTTGAAGTAGTAGGAGTGGACTTTGCCGGACCTTTGTTGGTCAGATCCGGACACTCCGAGAAAAAGCATATATAGCACTATTTACTTGTGCAGTTACTCGTGCTGTCCACCTGGAACTAGTTACAAGCCTCGCAACTCCAACATTTCTCATGGCCTTCCAGAGATTTACAGCAAGGAGAGGGACACCTAGAGTGGTATACAGCGACAATGCCTTAACTTTCAAGAGAGCCTCAAAGGACGTCCGCGACTTATGGAACGTGCTGAAAGACAAAAGAGTGCAAGAACACTACACCGAACAACGAATACAGTGGAAATTCATTGTTGACCGAGCTGCCTGGTGGGGGGGGGGTTTGGGAGCGTATGGTACGCACTGTCAAAACAAGCCTTCGGAAAGTTCTAGGAAGAAATTGCTGCAGTTTTGAAGAGCTTACCACTATACTCCATGAGATCGAGGCAGTCGTTAACTCACGGCCCCTCTCATTCCTGCATGCCTCTCCCGACGAGCCAGAAGCGTTGACCCCGGCGCATTTTCTGACTGGAAAGCGACTGACAGCTCTTCCAACTGCGGGTGCTGAGAAACTCCAAACCTCTACGAGAGAAAATGTCACCCGACGTTGGAGAAAGCATCAACAACTGCTAGACCACTTTTGGCAGCGGTGGCGAAAAGAATACTTGCTCCAGCTGCGATCAGCACACGAAACAACTTGTCACCGAAACAGTCAAGTTCAAGAAGGAGACCTGGTTCTAGTTGAGGAGAACAAAACGCCCAGACACCTGTGGCGGACTGGACGAATCGGGCAGGTATTCTACGGCCGGGATGGTATAGTGCGATCCTGCGCTGTGAACTTGCCAGACGGACAAGTGTTGAAAAGACCCGTTCAACTTTTATATCCCCTAGAGCTTTATATTGAATGAGCGATCTAATAACGCTCATTTGGGGGCAGTGTGTTGTGAATTGTAATTTTGACACCTCCTACTCACCAGAAACAGCCGCACAGTGCTCGTGTAAATATGCGGTTGACGAAAACGAGGAAGACGAAGGAACGGTTGGGCTGGAGGCAGATCGAAGAAGAAGATGTACGGAACGACTGCGATGACCGACACCCGTAGATTAACTTCGCCATGTAAATAGTAAATTCATTTGGTTTCTTACCGTAAGTCTTTGACGTTCAATTACTGCAACACGGTGTGTGTGTGTGTGTGTGTGTGTGTGTGTGTGTGTGTGTGTGTGTGTGTGTGTGTGTGTGTGTGTGTGTGTGTGTGTGTGTGTGTGTGTGTGTGTGTGTGTGTGTGTGTGTGTGTGTGTGTGTGTGTGTGTGTGTGTGTGTGTGTGTGTGTGTGTGTGTGTGTGTGTGT
Source organism: Ixodes ricinus (assembly GCA_037355805.1). NCBI lineage: Eukaryota > Metazoa > Arthropoda > Arachnida > Ixodida > Ixodidae > Ixodes > Ixodes ricinus. The sequence continues at coordinate 15,934 of JAZHYW010011640.1, forward strand.
GTGTGTGTGTGTGTGTGTGTGTGTGTGTTTGACCAGTTCGTTTGATCACACAAGTGTGAACTGAAAAGCTGTGCTGTCAGAGATCCTTGAAACGTGTGCTGGCCTGCACTTCGACCTTGGAACACTTCCTGTCGTCGTCGTAGGTGATTCGGCTTTACAGTGTTTTCACCTTCTCAAAACTATTGCGGAAGCGAGCTCCACGGGAAGGCGTTCGCGCGTGCGCGTACTTCGAACGTCTATCAAAGCTGTTTACGGGCACTCTTCACTTCCGATACCCCACAGAAAGTTGACCCCGAGAACAGAAGTTTCGTCGATCGTCACCAACCTCATGGAACGCAGCCGTGTACACCCACAGAAAGAACCACTGAACCCGCGAAGCCATCCTGTCGGCTGCAAGCAAGGCAAAACCGGTTGGGAAACTTTGTTACGGACTTTTTAATCACCCTATCATGCAGTGGTTCTCAAACTGGGTTCCGGGGAGCCTTTGGAGTTCGCGAAAGCATTCTAGGGATCCGCGAAGCCCAACCTCACCAGTCAAGCCCGGCAAAGAAAGTTGTATTTTGTCAGATTGAGAAGAAACGTTCCAATTTTTGGGTTAGTTTTCTCGTGTATGTGTGGAAAAGAGAAGTCTACTTCACACTAGCCCTCAGTTATATTCATTTATTAAATCACTATCATAATTAACCTACACCTATTCGTTCCCATCACCACGAACAGGGTCGACCTCCACCTCCAACATCTCCGCCGATCCACACGGGAACCGCAAAACATAAATGGTTGAGAACCACTGCTCTTGGGTACTGAGACGATAGAAGAAGTTTTTTGTGATTAGGTATTGAAAATAAACAATCCTTAAAAATATATTTACTTTTTCATCGGACAATTTCTAACCTCACGCCGAGCCCCCATGCGTTTGACCATAACAATAACCCTAGCAACGGTTTGTTTGGAGCGTACGTCATCACTTACGGGGTGAATTGGGAGCTGCGCTACACAAGTTTGTGTGACCACGTGCGCAAGCCTATTGGGGATTTTAGCATTCACTGAAATCAGAACGAAGAACGATCATCAATAGACCTCTTGTAAAATCGAAGCGATCCTAGCGGCGTAGTGTCGTGCCAAGCATCTTGGGAACCCCTTGCCCACCGCGGTTTTAATTTGCCAACCTCACTTTACGACATCCCATTACGATCAAATACAATGCTTGCATTTTCGAATATGTGACTTTCCTTAAATTTACATTAAAATAAAGCTGATGCCTATCAATACAGGTAAAATGCTGGGGCACGTTTTTGCGGGAGGCTCCCGACATGCCAGAGTTTCTGCGCATGAACACAGGACTACGAAGGCACATATGGTAGAAGAAGAATACTCGCCTGGTCATCCTATTTCATCTTCTCGACGGGCTTCTTAAATTATCTGTTTGACGGGAGGGTCATACCCCACTCTGGAATGGTAGGCAATCCGCTTGAAAGGTATACATGGGTTGCACGTGACGTCATATCCTTCCTCCTTTCTGGTGGCCAAAACCTGATGTTATACTTCGTTTCACCTTATGTGCGAGCGAAGGCAAAGCTGGAAGTGCGAGCACGAAAGCTCCGTGCCTTCAGGCTTTGCTCGAGCGCGCGAGCTGGGCAGAAACGCAAAAGCGCTGGTCTCGCGCTTCTAGCTTTGGCTTCGCTCGCAGATAAATTGAAACGAAGTATAATGAAGCTGTGCTCACTCGTTTCCGCTTGCTCGCGACGCTCGTGTACTGCTCGTAGAATATGCACAGTAAAGGCTACGCTCGAGGAAGTTCGGCCACCAGAAAGGAGGACCAAATTACGTCAGTGCAACCTATGTATGGGACGCGGCCGCCGGTACTCCTACTCCCCGCTTAGCATAGGCAGGTCTTCAGGGCCGCTAGTGGTCCGTGTTTCAACGTTGTTTCTATCGAAGGTGAATGAGTATACAATCCGAGCGAGGGCTGACTTTATTTTTATGCAGTGCTGAGATGTACTACTTCGTAAACGGGGCGATCGAAACCGAAACATTGTCACTCCTCTCCATGGCCAAAGAGGTACCATAACGCAACGCGCGCAGTGTTGCATGCGAAGTCTGTGGTAGTCTGGAACAGAGACCTTTCAAACTATTTGGTAGGCTTTTTACGAAAAAACAGAGTCGTGCGAGGTCTTCTGAATGGCAGGAAATCACTTGAAGACGAAGAGAGCCAGTGCAACCTTTTCCGACCTCTCTCGGTTTATTCGAGCAAAATGGTGTCGTTTTTTTAGGATTTTTATTACTATTAAACATGTCTTTATAAAAAGTATTTTCTCATCCCTTGTCTACTAGACTAGCTCACTTTATTCCACGCAGACAAGAAAAAGAAGGGGGGGGGGGTTGTATTGCTCCTGCAGAATATCATAGGGTTAAGTCTAGCGTTGCAATACTTAAGACCTTTAAACCTTTAAGAGTTGCGCACCCTGGTAAAGGACTTTAAGGGAAGCAAAGCTAGACACCTGGAAGCCTTTTTCTTGGTTAAAATTCCTAAAGTGGGTTCACCTTTCAGGACCATTGTGACTGAAAGAGGGACATGGCAATGGCTGGCTAGTCAATACTTTCCAAGACAATTAACTATGCAATTGAATTAAATTATGCATTGAGGTACATAACGCACAGGCAGTAGAGGTCCGTGGAGCACCTTGGAACAGATATACACGCTGAAGCATCAACGTTTTTCATTGACGTGCTTGATTTGTTCTAGTACGTACCCCACCAGGGTCTCTTCGTTTTGGTGCATGAGTGCATCTAAAGAAAAGGCAAGAGCAACTCTCAAAATGGTGGCTTGAGGCTTGTTGATATGTTCACGGAACTGTTGAGCTTTTATCTACAGTCGACTTTTATTTTGTTTTACGGCGTTTAATATCTCCAGAAAGAAGGCATTTGTTTTACCAGACCATCTGTGAGGAGTTGTATGGGAATGAGTATGAATAAGGTTGTTGAGATATGTGGATAACTACCTGGTGATGACACAAAGGTCCGAGGAAGCATCCGGGGGTAGCGTTGTCAACGCAGTGCTACATATGCTAGCGTTTTGCTAGCGTTGTCAACGCAATGCTTACTCACAAGCTCCAGGATGGACTGTTCCTGCAGTTTCTTTCCCTAAATCCAAAGTTCACTGGAAGCATGGGCGTACCAACCGGGGGGGGGGGAGGGCAAGAGGGGCGCTTGCTCTCCCCCCCCCCCCAGTTCTCAGAGTGGGGGAGGGGGCAAGGCATCTGTTTTGTCCCCCCCCCTGAAACAGCCGCCACTGGGCAGGGCATACACTGGCTAAAGTCAGTGGATCCCTGCGCCCAAGGGATACCAAGAGCACCGCCCCCGGCCCGGGAAGGGGGGGGGGGGGGTCTGGTTTGCCCTCTATTCAAAAACAAGCTCGTACGCCACTGACTGGGAGTCATATGGTCTGGTTCTTCCGCAACCGTATACGAGGAAGGGACTACTGTCTTTTGACTCTGCGCACTTAAACTCGTGAAGAGGGACATTTCGTCTTCATGTTAGCGGGCGACCCTGGAAAGATCCTGCCATCATAGCATGATGGCAGGATCTTTGCTTGCAGGTGGAACGGCTTGCGGCCGCTGGCTTCCCTATATCAGTGCTGGTGCCGGTTACGGAAGCGTTGTTGATAAAGATTATGGTTGGGCCCCATCAACAGAGAGACAGGAAAAACAAGCCCGCTCAGCATCTTTGTGCAGGAGATCCCACAACCTAAAAAGATTGCCGGGCGATACAAGGGTCCAGTTGTTGTTCTTTCCGGAGCCAAGTAAGTTAGCGCAATTATGCTGCAGAATCGGCGACAGAAGGGGAGACAGGAACAAATGCGCCGTAAAGCACAAAAGTAAATATGTGAAATGTGTTGTTATAGTGGTATATCAATTACCCCTCAGCAAGAGCATACATCGGCCAAACCGACCAGTGAACATGCTTTGTCGCTCCGGTCAATCTCAAGGGGCCACCTTCCTTTGCACTGCGGCACATGCAGCTGTAAGCCAAAATTTGACAACATCGCCATTTTGGGGAAAGGGGCTGAGACTGCCAGAGCAGGTCTGGAAACATACGAAATAAGAAGAGAGAGGAAGGAGAAATAAGGAAGTCAATCTTCGGATTATTTACACATGAAAAGAGGTTGCCTTTTTGAGCACATGTTGACGACATTATGGTGTAATTTTTTTCTCGCTGAACGTAGTTTCAGTAAATGTTTAGTTGAAGTTCAGCGCTCGTTTTTGTCTCCTGCCTATCTCTGTCCTTGTTTATTGCGCGCTGCATCACCAACTTATGAGAATGAACTGGCACATCTGTACTAATGGACGAAGAGCGTGTTGGTTCGGGTCAAGATTCAAGAAAGAATAAACAAGTAAGACGAAGGTGACACAGTCACATATTTCAACTAGCAACGGACATCAAGGAATTCCAAAAGCGAGCAACTTATTAAATTCGGGAAAATTGAGAAAAGGGAAAGTAACTAAGAGAGGAAGGAAGATGTGCTTGTGTCGTCCTCATCATACTTGTTTATTTTGTATTCAATCTTGGCACAGTTTAGCCCCAATTTGCACTACGAGAAACTTCGTCCACTTTGAGAGTTAAAAACATACTTTTCGTGTAAGGATCGTAAAAATACTACACGCTGAAGAAAATCACCCATTTACGTCAAGTCCTTATTTCGAACTCGTTCTGTTCACGTTCCGCCTATTGAAAAGCACGGCGAAAGAGACCAAGTACGCACATGGTCTTGCCACCCCACCGTTTCTATCCGCGCGACAAAGTCCGTCTGTTACCGCCAGTGGCACCATGGCAACGAAACGTCTTCTTTATAGAGAAACGCGCGAACGCAACGTCTGAAGCCAGGAACGCTAGACGCCATCTTCCGAAAGTTAACTGCTAAGGAAAGCTGCAACGCTAGCCAAAGTCGGACGCGCCGTTCTGGAGGTCGACGCTTAGAGCGGAAAGCGGTCGCCTAGCGAACCCTTGGCAATTTCGACGAGGCTTGGAGCGAAGCGAAGCGGGGCAAAGCGAGGGGTGTCCGCGCGGGGTGTAGGACCGTTCGTCGAATGACAATTCGTCGCACGACAACTGGTAGCAGGGCTATTCGTCACATAGGGCAATTCGTCATAGGGCGGTTCGTCACTATGACAATTCGTGAAACATTTCTTTCTGATAATTTTTATGGGTTTTGTTGACTATTGAGCATAGTTTTTTTAGGTGAGTGCAATTACTAGTGACCCTCTTCCTTTATTTACTTATTTTTTCCCGCACCCATGAAATTAGTTTGGATTAATTTTAATAGGCACTGCGTAATAATGTCTTGACCACCACAACCTTGGCACCACTCCTAGTGACTAATAAGAAGGGAGTACTCATTCAGGTGCGTAAATACAAGTGTTTTATTAATGATAGCACTTTACCACGTGTTCACAAAGAGATACTCCTGGCACATGCTTCGACGACATCCAAGTTGTTGGTCCCGTCATAGCGATGAAGGATGGCCCGAAGTCGCCTGTCGTATCCGGCCCGCTTCCGCGACACCCTTGTGGAAACGATCCCGCTTGCAGCTTGGCTGAGCTTCAACCCCGTCATAGCTTGCTCCTTTTTTAGTGACTCCAGGAACGCCCAGAGATTAGGTGAAGCACAACTTACGTTGCTCTGCAAAAAAATGATATCGAGGGCTTTATAAATAAACACGAAATACAAACCGTCCAATAAAACTTGTTGGGCTAGTTGCTGCATGTTTGTCTAAAGGACGGTCTCTTTAGTCTCTTCAGCAAACGTCTCTTTAGTCATACAGACTGTCGATTGCGCGTGCGGCATGAATAAGGCAATAAAAGAAATTACCTGTAGCCCGTAGTGCCATGCCTCCACACTGTTGTTGGTCCGCGGCATTCCACCCATCGTCGCCACATGCACGGACCACATTTTTGGAGGGAACTGGGCGGAGCAGATCCCGTTTCGTCGCGGTCGGCCGATGTAAACATCCTCAAAGTAGTCTGCTACTTGAATCGCCTCAGGGGGAAATGCTTCCATGATGTCCTGAAAAGCTTCAGGAATGTTCCCAGCAGGCAGAAATGCCAAAGCCGGGAGCATTTTCATCTGGAATAAAAGGAAAATGTTTTGAAACTCTACACAAACTGATAAGCAATATATACAGAAAAGGAAACAACACTCTACAGGCCAAAAGTGACTACAAATGTCTCGTCCGTGGCGTAACGCGCTTGAAAACCCAAGGCGCAAAGCTTCCGATAAACGGACTGCGCAAGATGGAAAAAGCATCCTTGAATTCGGACCTCTGAAATAGTGTCACGAGCGGCGTTGATAGCGGCCATTTCGAAGTCCGTGTACAGGGTCCGTGCAGCGCAGGGTCCAATGTTGTCAATGACGGCTGTGAAGAACCTGGTAACATGAAAAGGTAGTAGAGTTCACACAACCATTTGCAATACCTTGAGATAACACCTAATAGGGCAATATTATAATTGGAACTTACCTGCGATATGTTAACTCAGCTTTGTTTGGAAGTAAACCGTACACCATGGGCACGGTGATCCCGTTCTTCAGCGCATGTATGGTGTAGAGTTGGTAGAACAGGGAGGGCACCACCTTGAACGTGCCATCACAAAACCAGGCGCTTGCACCTCCCAAACACTCCAGGTTGCGTTGTGTTGCAAATAGGATGAACCGGTTGACGTCGCCCTCGCCACTGGCGTGCAAGAGAAACGGCTCCTGCTTGCAGTTCACCTACACGCAAATATGGCATGTAAATAAACCGCATGATGGTAATGTTATATGGCATGTAAATCAACCACGTAATGTTTCATGTACGCACCGTGTACTCTCTTGGGAGCTTGATGTCCTCTCGGCAGGGTTGGAGGGCATAATTAAATGTTGCCCGTTGCCTCTGTCTTCGAATGGTTCGACGTAGAGTTGACGTAGAGGGCAGTTGTGAGGCAGTGCTGTCAGTGATATTTGCAGCCGCGTCCAAGAGAATATGCTGAGCTTGGTCACGTACCTTCCACTGAAAATAAATTAAATATGTTATCAAATGCAGTTTATCATCAGAACTATCACGAAAAACGAAGTAAATCTTATGCGTCCTCACCTGCACTCGTCTTCATTTTCGATCGAACCTTCAGACAGTTGATTTCGGTCGGTTCTGGAGCGTGGCTGTGGTCGTTCGTCGCTTTCAAAATTTGAAGCTTAGAAAAATCGGTTGTTATTTTTGCTTTGCAGCTCTCCCTTTTCCGGCATATCCAGTATACACTGGTTTCAGTTCTTCGGTTGGCGGTGTATGAAAATCCCTGAAAAAGTAGCATCTCCCCACCTCTCTCCGTCTGGATGATTTCCATGGCGACTGCAAAGATTGACGGGAAACCAAACGTTTTATAGCAGTCCGCCGATTCATGAATGAGTCATTGGAAGCCGCATTTCCAGATCCTTCTTCGAAACCCTGTAAGCTAAGCTGAATGAAAACCTTTGTCAGTACCAGAGAGACGAGAGAAAGACTGTAAACTCGAAGGTGGATAACAAAGTAATCCTCAAAGCATTATACATTGTGCTTCCAAGGTTAACTAAGATGTTTATCGACTTAGAACCAAACAAAAGACTAATCTTTCTAAACAGGATACTGCACACAAGCTGAATAACAAAGCTACCGAACACTTAAAAATAGGTCAATGCTAAGAATAGCGTCGGGTTATAATACCTTCGGCGATGCATTTCCTTTCCGTATAGACAAAGCGCTATTTCAAAACACCGTTTTTCGACAAGTTGTCCTAGTGACGAATTGCCCTATGACGAATAGCCCTGTGCGACGAACGGCCCTGCGACGAGTTGCCCTATTACGAATTGTCTTTCGACGAACGGCCCGTACCCGTCCGCGCGCAGCCAATACTGCGCAGCGCGGATGTTTGGCAGCCTAGCTTGTAGCTCAAGCTTTACACTGTTTCATACTTAGCGTGCACCAGTGTCAAAGCTACTGGCGCGAGCTGGGTGTGATCTCGTTGATCATTTGCACGCGTCCTCACGCAAAAAACCATAGATCATGCCAGGCGCCGCTAGAGCCGCATACAAACACGTTCCAAGAGGTTGGGGGGGGGGACACATTTTGTAGGGAATAAACCTGGACTATTTCGATGAGTCAAAGACAGCCGACTGTACTAAGGCAGCAGTAACACGCGACACGAGACCGCAAGGCTTTGTTCGAGCGCGCAAGCGCAAGCGGAAAGCTGTGCGCCGGACGCTTGGCTAGCAGATAAAGCGCGTAGAGAAGCTGCAGCGCTGCAGCCCAGTATGGAGCATAGGGCTCCCGCAGTTACGTAGAACAGAGAGCCGTGCATTCGGAAGATGGCACGGTGTTTCAGACGCTCTGTTCGCCTGCGTGCGCGTCTATAAACATTTCTACTAAATTACCCTAGCACAACGTTGCCCAAGCACCAAGGAGCATGCTGAGATTGTAGTTACACGCGCTGCACGTGCTGGCGTCTGCAGCAGTAACTGTTTTAAAGCAAAAGCCTAAAACAAAATTCATGTTGCACGCGCGTTGGTCAGCGCCTTATTTTGGTTACTTACTTCGAATCTGTTATACGGAGAAGGCGAGCGCGTACGAGTGTAGACTTACATTCCTATACCCTGTGTCATACTTGTGTCCCCTGTGTCCCCTGTATACCCCTGTGTCATACTTAAAAATGCGAAAAGAAAGAGCGGTGCAAATTATACAAATTCGGTTCTACCTTTCTTTACTGTGCGAAATTCAAAATGCACTTCGGATTTTTCATATGTCGTGACCGATTTCATTCATCCGATTTGAAGTAGAGCTGCAAATGCCTAATGTTGCCCACGAGCAACATTTCCAAAACACACTTACGAAAAAAGGTAATTTTTGTCTGAGGCCATATTTGTGTTCTTCCGAGTGTAGACCCTGATAAACAATATCAGGGTTTGTGGGTTTATAGTATTTCAAACAAAGTTGTGGACATCAAAGTGTTAATTATTCAACATCGTGACGATAAGCCGCCTATATTGTGTGCCCTAGGCGTATGACTCACCTGCACCAACTGCAGATAATGTAGCTTTCACGGCTTTTTTTTTTTTTAACCAAATCTGCTTGAAGCAAGAATGCAGGAGAAGCAAGAATGGCCAGGAGAAAGTGCGGCCGGAGCAATCCAATGTGGTAAACCCAATGAATGCGGTCGATTCGAAGCGTTCTGCTTCCTTGTTAGAAAAGGGACCCAAGTTTTGTTTGAATGTTGAGCCGTCGAGATTAGACATTGTGTCGAGCATCCACGGCATAGCTGCGAAAGTCCCAGTAGATGCGAGGCAAGGGTTCGTTGACCAGTCGATCAAGGCTGTTTCGAGGTTGGTGGGTACTGAGAATAGGCCTGAAAAGAGATTTCACGGCAGTAATGGAGCTTAGGAAGAATTTCAAAGTTTGTAGTATTTCGTTGCTTCAGACAGACAAGTCCGGAAAAATATGCGATTCTGCCTGAGCTCGTGTTTAAAGAGAAGTCTAGAGCAGCGGTTGTGGGAGGGTTGTTCCAGCCATGCAAGGTTAATCTCAAACAAATGAAAAGTAATGTGTTGGAAATACAAAATAAGCGCCAGACAAAAAAAGTCGCAAAAAGGTTGGAGAGATTACGAGGGATTCGTTCTCTGTCAAGTTCTTTCTGAAAGCCCACAAGCCTATGTTGTTCCTCAGCGTGATTGTAAATGAAAATGGTACTTCTCAGAAAGTTGTCGAAATTCCTCCAAAGCCGCCTGTCATCAATCGAGATGATCAGTCCAATTGTTCTCAGAAAATCAGAAAAACTGCTAAGCTGTTTAACGTTTTTCCACCATAAAAACTGCGTTATCATGTCACCTGACATTAAAGACTTATTATCTCCATCAACCATTACTACTCTCAAGGTTAAGGGACTTGTTAGAGGCAAATTTGGTTCGGTTCAAGTCGCAGTCCGGGGTAAACGTAGGAAGGTTTTGAACCTAGCAAAACTGTATCTGAAATCCCCAGCGGTCGAATTTGAGGGGGGGGGGGGGGGCAAGTTGCTCAAAAGGAAGGAGTCTGCATAGGTTCGTCCCTGGCGCCGGCGTTGTCCGAGATTTGGCTCCGTTGGACGTGGCCTTGGGGCAAGCGGTACAATCGTACCCTGAGGGGTCGGTTTTGATTAGGAGATACATTGATGACATTTTGATATGTTCGGTTGTGAAAGAGACACTACAGAAGATCAAAAAGGTCAGAGTACAGGCGGCGCCGAAGGTGACCTTCAACGGTGAGGAGCCTGATGAAGGTTGTGCTGCGGTATTGGGGTCTGAGGTTGAACGAGCTAAACGGGTTGTGAGTGGGAATATGGAAAGCTCTTGCGACCAAACCCCTTTTGCCATACAAAAGTTGCCATTAGAAATTGGTCAAACGAGGTGTAGTGATGTCTTCGCTGGACAACGCTCTAAAAAAAGTCTTGCCGGCAAAAAGTACAGGAAGCCGTTAGGAGGCAATTGGTACGGGTAAAAGAGGCGGGGTACAAGCGTAACATTGTGGATGGGCTCGCCAGTAAATTCTTGGAGAGATTCGGAGGAGTATTGAGGAAAGAAAGGGAGAAACCAGACAGGGACGTCAGCATTCCATTTCACAATAATTTTTTACACAACCTGTTCGCGGTGGCCGGGAGGTTCCGGGCTGGTGTGGTTTTCTCTTCCGACTTTAAGGCGGCGGTCCCACCGGCGGCCATCTTGAACAAGCCATTAGTTCAACCACTAGATGGCGGCACTCATCCATGTGGCCTAGAGTGCCTCCATACACACGCGCGCTCTTGCTTGAGTGGCGACATCTCAGCCATTTTTCCGCCCAGTCGTTTTTTTATGCATTTCGAAGTGCGCGCAATCCGGTGTCACTCAGCTCGAGCGCGTAGCTTTGCGCTAATGCATAGACGCCATTTTACCGCCCAAGCCACGCACCGAGTACGCGAGAGCGTCACGCTCTGGCACATTCAGGGCAACAATGGATGTCTTCACCCTGAGACAGACAGACATGTAGGCACCCTAATGTGGCCAGAAAACAAGCTCGTGACAGTGATGTTCCTCCTCTGCTCTTAATTTCCTCCTTTCTGCTGCACGCCCGTGCACGTTCAGCGCTCAGCGCGTGCTCCCGCTGACACAAATGCCAGCAAACGTGCCAGTGGTGCTAGCAGTGCCCAGTTCGCACAGAAGCGGAGCCCAGCTAGCTCATCGACCCGATCGAGAGTGCCTAGCTGGGCAAAATTTGTTCTTTGATACTGGCTTTGTTCCGCGCTGCAGGGTTGGCAAAGCGATTTCGTTAGAGGCTCACAAGCCAGGAGCTATCGTTTTAACTATTCAAGAATTAAAAATATAGTCAATCAATCAGTGAAGAATGTTATCAAACCTTAAAGAACATATATAAGACATGCCTTGTCAGCATTTCGTGAATGAGAGAGCTTTTGCACGACATAAACGTTTAAATTCATTTTGCTGTAAGTCAGAGCGCAGCCGACATAACAGGTAAATGAGGCCAATCAAGCAGAGTCAGAAAACACTATGTCACGGAGCTCAACGTCTTATAGCGCGTTTTTTGTCCCCGGTCAAAGCAATCAAGCGCAAACCATGCACCATGGCCTTGCGCTTTTAGTATGCGTGTTTGTGCATTTTGATCTATGATAAAACAAGCAATAGCAGATTTTTTTTTTCAAGACGGGTGTTCAGAAGGGCGCTCAATATAACTCATCATTTGGATGGTAGTTTGATTAAACTTGATTACCAATTATCTGACCTTATAAATAACCACCTCAATATTGTTGAAATAGTACGCCGAGGTCGAAGATTATGCATGTTCAAGAAAAGAATAAAAGTTTATTTTTTAGCCCCAGTAACCTAAACTTAAAATTTGTTAGGCGAGTGGGTAGCAGATTTTTAAGTGCTTTTTATAGTGCTTTTGATATTTTTTTTCAATATTAATTAAGTCTATTGATAATTTGACGTTGAAAAAAATATACCAGCGTCTTACATGTATCTTTATATACATATATTTTCTGTTTGAATGCAACAGAAATTGAAGAATTTTACAGTAACGCTGGCATTGTATGTTAATGAATGTGATCTCAATGATGTCGATGTGAATTATTTGTATTTGAAACTTTTGATGACGTTGATATTAATTATCGCGCGTTTCGCAATTCGACGCGCGAGCGTGTCGAATTGGGACGCATTTTTGTGACGAAGTGACGAGGCGCCGGAGTGCCTCTCGCGCCAGCTTCTCGTGCAAGCCGCTCCCTAATCTGCTCATGATCGTGATCACGATCGAAGCAGGTGGACATCCGTTTATTCTAGCTAATGCTATGTTCACACTACTAAAGCCGCTCAATCTGTTTACGTTTGTCTTGCAAGTAGTGTCAAATGCGCCAGTGCGCAAGGCCCGTGTCTGGTGCGGCCCTTGGAAGGTAATGGCGGCGCAGCGCTGAATTGAGCGGCGCTTTGGAGCGAATGGCCGCTCGTGGCCAGTCTTGTACACGTTACGAAAAAAATGAGTTACATCGTATTAGATCCATATTACAATAAAATTACTCTTGGCTAGAAAGATCCGTCGATGTATATCTACGTTTGATTCAACTAGACATGCAGAAACAGTCGCTGGCAAGTGTATGGATGATGTATCTTAGAAGTAGCTCGTGACACTTTGGGTCGCGATGTACTTTATTGTGTGAAGACTTACATCTTTAGCGCTCATAACAATGAACTACTTACAACCTCGAAACTCTGCTTGTCACGAAAGACCACGTGGAGAAATACAGGGAGTCTTGACGTGTATTTGAACTGGCTTTGTTATATTTTGCATCCACTTTAGACATTCGTCGGTTCTGGTTCTTCTACGGGCTGCGAGTAGGTACCGTAAGCAGGATTGTTTTTTTAATTTTATTTCTGTGTGTGTCTGCGTGAGGGGTCAGTTTAAACGAAGGACTTACATAGCTACATTCTGCTCCCTCGAAACTTCGCCCTGAATGGCCTTTGTCACGCACTGGGGCTTTCCTGGGGCTTCCCAATCCCAGTCCCAGCTCGAAGAAAAAGCGGACATTCCACAGAAACTATACATACAAGGTGGTCTAACTCGTTTCCTACAGATCCGCATTTTTTTTTCTGTTCGAAAAAGAAGCAATTTTTATTTTTGTCACTTCAGAAAAAAAAAGGGGGGAGGGGAGGGGGGGGGTTCTACCTTGTAGAAAAGTAGTAACGGTTAGAAGTAATTTTTATTACTTCAAAAAGTAATCAGAGTACTCTTGCGATTACTGCCTAATAAAAGTAATCAACTGATTACAAAATTACTTCGAAAAGTAATCGATTACAAGTAATTTCATTACTTGTAATGCGGGCAGTACAAGTCTGCTCGTGGCACGTGTCTGGTGTGTTTCCACCCCAATGATTGGCGGTATTTGACCAAAAAATAAAAACGCCTTTATCAAGGGGATTTACATCTGCCTAAAGCCCCTGGATGTGTTTGCGTTTGTTTTCCAAGTAGCGTAAAACACAACAGAGCGCGAGGCCCGTGTCTCGAGAGACCCTTGGAAGCAAATGGATGCGCAGCACTGAAATGAGCGGCCCTTCCTTGGAAACGAATGGTGGCGGAGCACCCTCCCGTGGCACGTGTCTTGCGCGGTGGCCAGAGGCATGAAGCCCCTCGATGTGTTTGCGTTTGTCTTGCAAGTAGCGTCAAATGCGCCAGTGCACGAGACCTGTGTCTCGAGCGGCCCTTGGAAGCAAATGGCACAAACACAGCAATGAACGCGCCCTCGTACGCTTTTATGGAAAGATGTATACTCCGTTACTGGCGCGGGCGCGTGGCTTCATTTATGGTTTCGTTTGCGCGAGAACACGTGCAAAGTTGAAAGTTTACGGGACATTCGTGGTTCAGGATATGAGGCGATGGAATCTCAGTTCAAAGAGTAGATTTGCATGCGACATATGAAGCACAGATGTCCTGCGGACTAAGTGATAACTAGGACTGGGCGTCAATTTTAATCGAATAATTAATCAATGGACCTATTGCTATATTACCCAAGCATGAAGGAGAATGCTGGGATTGGTGTTCCACGGGCCACACGCGCACGCCTTCCCCGTATAAAAGATTCGAAGTAAATAACCAAACTAAAGCGTTGACGAACGCGCGTGCAAGATGCCATTTGTTTTAGGCCTTTTCTTTAGGACAGTTCAACGTTGGGACAGTTACTGCTGCAGACGCCAGCACGTGCGGCGCGTGGAACACCATTCCCTGCATTCTCCTTGATGGTTGCGTAATTTAGTAATAGGCCTATAGGTTCAGCTGCGCTAAACGGACAATCGCATGGCGTTGAAGTGGCTGGGGGCACATATAACCTTCTCCACTTCTTTCGAGTCACACATCTCGCCCCTACAGTTTACTTTAGGTCAAAATTTCACCTAAAGTTTGCTTTCATACAGGTGTACTCGTACACGTGCGTGGTGAAAGCGTTAAATTTTTAATTTTTCCTTTGCCAAAATTTAACGGATTAACTGGTTAAAAGTTTAATCGCGATTAAATCATTAATTGATTCATCGGTAGGTTATTAGATCAAGTGCCCAGACCTAGTTATAACGCAACGTAGGAAAACATAAGCAAACGTCCCTGTGTGAGTGGACATTGCCTCGTTCAGCAGTTTGAAGAGCAATGGCCGGGCTAGAGTGAACAGGCGCGATCTCTTACGGCCTTTGCACCGGGAGTATAGTTGTTCCCTGCGGCGGCAGCTTGGATGGGTCGCTGTAACCCTACCGATCCTACAGCGCTTTAATTCCTTCTGAGAGTCACGTCCTCCTCACCGTGTTGTCCTCTTTGCTCCGGGGTTGAGTTGGATAAGTTTATAGAGTAATTAGACCTACAGGTTGTGAGGCCGGCTGCCTTCAGGGACTTATGCGGAACACGTCTTTCTCTTCGTCTCCTTAAGAAACAAATTTGTATAGACAAGCATTGTAATTATTGTAAGCCGAAACTTATTTCAATCGGCTCACTACAGTTATTTCAAGCAAGTTTAATTGCACACATTTTTAATCGCAGTGGTCGGGGAACAGTTGTTCAGGATGGCTCAGGCGGCGTTGGGCATGGTTGTGTGGTCGCACCCCTACGCGGCTAAAGAAGTCCCATTGCTCCTTGGCGAGAGTGAAGGCCACAAGGAAACCGCTCTCTAGCCCTGTCATGGAAGAACATGGCAGGGCAGCACTGAGCAACTCGCTTGATTTTATTTCGCATCACTCATTGCGGGGACTCCGCAAAACGAAAGAGAAGCGCGAGGAAACTTCACGAGTTGTGATCCTGGGCCGGCTTGCTAGAACAGCGTCTCTGCTGAGACGCGACTGTCTTGAGACGCGGCTTGAGTCCCGCTCAGCTCGAGCGCTGGCTTTGGCATTGCTTTCTTTCCCACAGTCTCAGCTGAGACGCTGTTTCTAGCAAGTCGGACCTGGCTGCTTATAACTAGTTGCAAAGGACAAGGGTCGTGGTTGGTGTAAAGCGCAAAGTGGAAGCTTGGAGTCGTTGCATTGTTAAACCAACACCATGAAAGTTGATCGTTTTACACTGTTCTTATTTGAATAAATGTAATAAAAATTAATCCAAAGAAAGACGATTTAGTGAGGGTTTCGCACATGTGCAACGCTTTTGATAGAGCACTTCATGGAAAAGGGGTTTATTAGACCCTTTTCCTGAGCCTCAGATTTGAGTCACGATGACTGGCTGTTTGTTTCCGTACCAGTCACTGCGGTTTGCACATAACGCTCTCTGTAAGTTGTCTATGAGTAGAGTAACATGAAAACTGAAAATCTCAAATCTCTCCACGATGGCGAACAAAACAGAACCAGCGCGGTTGGAAAGCTGGAACCTTAAAAAAATTGTTTGTTAAAAATCTTGGAGTGAAGGAAAGAAATTCCCCTTCGTCGTCATCATCAGATGGAGTTCAATATTTGCACCTTTCGTGGTGTCGGAACATGGCGGGCAGCATTGAATAGCTTATTTATGGGCACTCAGGTGTTTTCGAGAACTTGCTCGCGACCCTTGTGACGCGCTTCTCGTTTTCTTTCTTTTTTTTTCTTGCAAGATTAACTGACTCACTGCAAGAACGAGGAAGTAGCGCGAGGAAATATTTGATAAAAGAATCCTCTGCGTCAGGGACAGAATCAGCGCCACTTTGCCTGAACTTCTCAACCTCGAATTTCAGCCACCTTTCAAAAGATGGCGCAAGTGCGCGTCGTCTGCTACAACATAGGTTATTTTTATTATTTAGGACAATTAGTATGCTTTAAAATAATTACAATCATAGGCAGTGATTTTAATTAGAACGATAAAAGCTCTAATTAAAGAATCGTTATTTAAATAGCTGTCCTCTTCTTTGAAACCGGTTTCTTGCGTACAGAGTCGAGCTTCAAAATAGTCCCATGATTTAAAATTATTTTAAACAAATCTGAATATGAATACAAAAAAATCACGCTTCAGGTGAACCAGCTCAGTTCCTCTAGCATACAATTAAAAAAAATTAGATCAGATGCCAGAACGCTGTCTGAGAAAACCAAGAACGCGTTAAGGGAATTCTTTAAAATTTTATCACAATCAAGTTGTGTTTACAAAAAAACGGGTGGCGTTGCACTTCTAATATTTTGTATGCGGAGTTCCTATATTTACCAGGAGCATGCCCTTAAATGTCGTTGCTGCGTTATGATGTGACACTGAGTTACGAGACTTCAAAATTGCATAAAAAAGGCTCTTTTTGAATAAATATTAAAAAATGTGAGTGTGCTAATTCAGAAAAACACGTATACAGGGAACTAGACGAGTCCTTCATCTTTTAATAAAAAAATAAGAACGCGTCTTGGATGCATTACAAGTCTAGAAACTTGGAATGCATAGAGGTATGTCTTTGAAAATATCAAAACTTGCACTTTTTGTTTTCTTATTGTGCGTTAAGTTTTAAAGCATGCGTATCATATTTTGCACTAAAAGAGTAATGATGAATTGGCAATTTATTTGCAATAAGAACGAAATACGTAACACGCGCAAAGACGCGACATTTGCATCGCAAACAGGAGCGTTAGCACAGCTGCCACCGGTATTATGGTTGGGGCCGTGGGACCGCCGCCTTAAGTTGAACAGGCTTTTGCCTGTTCAACAGACGAAAAGGTGCCTAAATAACAGACTTCTTGGGCACATGAGGGCGGTCAAGAACAAATTTCTGAATTTTGAGATCGCTAAACATGTGCAGTAATGCACATGTCTAGCCTGCATGTTTGTTTGCCTGAATGGGGGAAAACTGTGGTGTTAAGCAAAGAAAAAGATTGTGCAAAAAGAGTCTTGAAGAAGACAATCAAAATTGCGTTTGTAGAAAATTGTATCAGTCAACCGTCGAAAACACTAGAAGAGCGACCCAAAGTTTTTGTTGTTGTAATAGTTCTTTTTTTTTAGCTTTCGGTAATGGGTTTGTTGTTCGCTCTATCAGGCGTCAGTGTGAGACCTGTGAACAGATTCATGAAGGTGCGCTTTGGGGAAGTTGCTTTATTTTGAAGTGTTGCCTGTACAATTGTTTTGTACGAGAGGAGGTCTTCACCGCGGTTGAAGGTCACAAAGACGTGAGCGAATTCCGGGACACGCGTGTGTACGTCACGGCTAGACTCTGGGCCAGGGGTCTCCAAACCGCGGCCCGCGGGCCAGATCCGGCCCGCGGAGGCGTTCCGGTCAGCCGGAGAATGGCCGCGGTTTTTCCGGAGACGCCCGGCCCGCGTTCCGCAAAAATAAGCGCTCGTAAAAAATATCGGCACCACGACACGTACCAAAAGCACGATAAGAAAAAACTGCAGTGTTGTGCAAATATTGGAATTTTCGAAGAGTAATTTCAAATAATAAGCTATTCGATATTCGCTTCGAGAAAAACTCTGATATTCGTATTTTTCCAAGTGTTGACCGCGGCGGGTTAGCCCCGTTGAGCGCGCTTCTTACCGAGCACCGGTGCACTGCGGAGAAGCAACACCCGCGAAGCTCGCTTTTGCGGGTGTTGTTTCTCCTCAATGCACCGGTGCTCGATAATTCAACGGGGCTAACCGGCCGCCCTCAACAATTCGAAAAGTACAAATATTACAGTCACGTTATTAAGAGGAAAGCCCACTTTCAGAGCAGGATGTTGCATGCGCGCGCGTGGTGTGTAAAAAGAACGGAAAAGTTGTGAATGTTTATATCTTCACTACAATTAAATTTTCAAACTGAAACTGTGGCTATTATGCAAGAGTATATGTTAAAGCAGATATGTCCTGACAACCTACGTTCATCACTCATGATTTTATTTTTCTCAAATTCTATATTTAGTAAAGAATATCTGCATATAGCGAGCTGTGGGCACAGCAGCCGCGCAAGGAACGCATCAAATATGCCACTCCTGTTTTTCATTCAGATGCTGCTGCACGCGCCAAGCCCGCCAGCGGAAGGGAGCCTCGTCACCACGTGCGTCGGATACGTCTGCATCATCCCCACCATCGGCAACGGCACCTCGTCATGGGCGGATCTCAAGCACAGCCAATGGAAGCCACGAGAACTCGGAACCATGGGACACCAGCCCTACGATATAAGCCCAGCTACTGCCACTTCGTCCTTCAGTGGGCACAGCAGCCGCGCAAGGAACGCATCAAATAGTCCACTCCTGTTTTTCATTCAGGTTAGTGACCGAAACTATGGTAGATGTTACAAAAGCGATAATAGATGCTTATTCATCCTGCTCTGCCCCGAAGTGTTCTTGTATGTCATTTTGCCCCGAAGTGTTTTGTTCTTGTATGTCATTTTGTTATGAAAAGGTTCTGCTAATGCTCTGTAGAGACGTAGAAGTAAACCCTGGCCCCACAAAACTTGAAATAATGGTAGAACAAATTCTTGAAGGTCAAAAATGCATAACCAACGATGTAAAACAGATCAAAGATACGCAAAATCAGTTTCAAACTTCCGTAGATGAAATGAGCGGAAGGACTGCTCGTCTTGAAAACTCGCTAGTCACAATAAAAAAGAACGAAGAAGCTATCACGGTACTGCATAGCTCAGTAAACGAATTACGAAGAACGGTTACAAACCAACAAGCTGCGTTAGTCAACCTTGAAGACATGAGCCGTAAAAACAACATGATCATATTCGGAGTTCCCGAGCCTGAAAACGAAACAAATGACGACGTTCGATCAAAAGTACTCAAGGAACTCTTTCGCGGTCGTCTCGGTGTGACAGTACAGACGGCTGAACGAATAAATCGACTTGGAAAGAAGCGCGAGCAACGATCACGTCCGATTATAATGAAGTTCCGTGATTACAACGAAAAAAAATGCAGGTTTTTAAGAACTGCCTTAAGTTAAAAGGTTCCAGGATCTCCCTTCAAAACGACTTCTGCCGGGAAGCATTACGTAAACGAAAACAGCTTTGGGATAGTGCGGAGACGGAGAGAGCTACTGGGCGTCGGGTTAAACTTTTTGAAGATAAGCTCCAGATTGGCAGTGATTTGTATTTCTGGGATAACGAGGCCAGCTGTCGAACTAAAATAACCAAAGACAGACACGCGCCAGTTGTAAACAAGTGACGTAAGGGCACAGGAGCGGCAAAGCAGCTAAGAATAATGAACGTGAACGCCAAAAGTCTGGTTAACAAGGTCGAAGCACTATAGTATATTCTGACGCTTCACTGTCCACATCTAGTTATCATGACCGAAACATGGTTAAACTCAAACATACAGGATGATGAAGTAGTTCCCCCTGCGTACAAAATTATACGCAAGGACAGACCAACGCGAGGGGGAGGGGTCGCTATTATTATGAAGAAGGCAATTACTTGTCATATTATGAATGACCTACCACTCACAGAAAGGATTTGGTGCAAAATTGACTCTTGTGGCACGAAATACGTAATTGGAGCAGTTTATAGGCCGCCTGGTTCCCCCTTGTCAATTATGGAATCAGTTTATGACTATGTTGCTACTAATGTCGCTAATAAATCAAATTTTATTATTGGTGGTGATTTTAATCTGCCTAATATTGACTGGGATACTCTTGAGGCTGGTGCCACCGAGGTTAAACTGCTTGACATGGTGTTTTATTTCAATATGGCGCAAGTTGTAAAAGAGTACACAAGAAGTGGGAACGCAGGCAGTTCGGTATTAGACCTGATTTTTATAAGCAACAAGTTACGTGATTTTTCTGTGGATATTCATGATGGGATTTCAGACCACAATCTTGTTTTACTGAATTGTAATAAAACTTCTTCATTAGATTCCATCAAACGTCAGGATGCACGCGTGTATGATTTTTATAGTGCAGATGACGTAGGCGTACTGGATTATGTGGAGATGTCTCTGTCTGGTCTCGATGTACGGGTGATCTAAACACAATGTGGAATTGCTTTAAAAAGACTGTAAGTCATTGCTTGCAGATGTACGTCTCCCAGAAAATAAAGCGCATAAATAGACAAAATCCATGGATAACACGTGACATTATTCCTTTGAAACGCAAAATAAAGCGGCGACGCAAGGCAAAACCTGTCAGCAAAAATGACGTTGCCAGCCTCTCAAATGAATTAAAAGAAAAAATTAAGGAATCTCGGGAAACATATTTCGGCGTCACCTTGCCAGAGTTTATGAAGACAGCGCCACAAAAATTTTGGAAATATCTTGCGCCATCAAAACAGAACATAGATTGCATTGTAGAGAACGGCGTTGTCATCTCGGATCATATCGCAATGGCCCAGAGGTACAATGAATACTTCAGTTCTGTGTTTATCGATTCATGCAATTGTTCTGTGGATCTGGAGGACGACGAAGGCGTACTTGCGTCTATGCCAGACATTGATATTTCAGAGGCCGGTGTCCTTTCACTCTTGTTAAATAATAACACAAAAAAAACGCTGGACCAGACAAGATTCCTAATGAATTCCTTAAGCGCTATGCGGAATGGGTCCCGCCAAATACTTAACAATTATATTCAAAGCGTCACTCAGTCAACACAGCGTCCCTTCGGATTGGCTTTGTGCAAAGGTTGTTCCAGTCCACAAATCCGGTGACAAACAAAATGTAGCCAATTATCGTCCCATTTCATTGACATGCACGAGCTGCAAACTTTTTGAACACATAATTTCTAAAAGTCTTTATGCTTTTTTCGAAACAAATAACATTTTTCACAGAAACCAGCATAGATTCCGGCGCGGTCTGTCAACAGTAACACAATTACTAGGTGCATTTGGTGACTTTTCCTGCTCTTCGAACGAGAGGGACCAAATCGACGCGGTTTGTTTGGATTTATCGAAGGCTTTCGACCGAGTTTCACATAATGGACTGATACAAAAACTATTAAAATACGGCGTTAATAAGCCGGTAATTGCGTGGATCCAGGCTTACTTGTCTAACAGAACACAGTTTGTGGCTATCAGCGGAGCAGTGTCGACCACTCGCGGGGTTCCATCGAGGGTCCCGCAGGGATCGGTGCTGGGTCCAGTCTTGTTTTTATGTTACATAAACGATATCGTGAATGATCTCAGCGCTAACGTTACAGCTAGGATGTTTGCGGACGACCTCTTGCTCTATGCTAAAGTACGCAACCCCATGGATCAAGAAAACCTAAACTCGTCTGTCAACTCTGTTAAGAAATGGTGTGAAAAATGGGGTATGAAAATTAATCCAGATAAAACTGTATCCGCCAGAATCACTAGCAAAAAAGTGAACATCCTCCCCTACACATATCGAGTTGGAAACGAACCCATAGCTCTAGTTGATCACTTTAAGTATTTAGGAGTTACGATATCAGCCGACCTCACATGGAATCGCCACATCGACAATGTGTGCAGTACGGCTCGAAAAAAGTTGGGATTTTCGAAGCGAAACCTAGGCAAAACCACAAGTCAGGTGAAATTGACTGCATACACAACATTTATACGGCCCACCCTAGAATATGCCTGCGCGGTGTGGGATCCGTACCGACAGAATCGGATCGAAAAATTGAAAAAAAAATACAAAGACAGGCTGCTCGCTTCATCCTTTCGAGATACCGCCGAATGGACTCCGTTACTAACATGCTCGAACAGCTCAGTCTCCAACCTCTTCACACCCGCCGAGAGATATGCAAGGCTAAAGCTTATTTATATGTTTTCAAAGGACTTACTAAATATGGACACATCTGATTTTTTACAACCACGTATTACTAGACCAGTAAGGGGGTACACAATAGGGCTATGCAAGTTCCGCGAATTAATAATGACACATACAAGTATTCATTTCTTGTTAGAACAGTTGAAAGGTGGAACAAGCTTCCCGAAAGTGTTGTGAATTGTGACTCATTAGCCTTATTCGAGAAATGTTTACTTGAATTATATTAGACTTCTCATTTCTGTTTATGAATGCGTAAAAGAAGTGTTCTTTCTTGGTTAGGTACATTGATAGCTTGTGTAGCATGATGTGTACCAGTGCGGTTTTGCAAATTTATATGAAATGTATAAGGTGTTAAGAAATGTATATAATATTGCATGATATAAAACTGACGTTCCACTCCTGTAAAGCTCCCAGAAGGGCGCACAGTATTTACAAACAAACAAAACAAAACAAACAAACAAAAATTTATAAACCCCTCAATTAGATTTAGGTGGAAATCTATGTAGGTTTAATTTTATGTCAAATGCATCGTTTACTTGTCATTCCCATATAGGCAATAAACTTCAGAGGTCACAGTCAAGAAATATAGCTAGATTAAAATTGGCTTAGATATAGACAATTTGAAGCTTGGGAACGGCCTTTACGAGTTCAGATGGGTTTTCCTTTAGGCACGGTGCAGTAGTGGAAAACATGAGAAAAAAAAACTATTCGATATTTGATTCGAAAATATTCGGCCAAAACCACCACTCGCTTCGAATTCGCTTCGAACGCAAAATCCACTATTCGCGTGTGTCTACAAAAAATGAATCAAAACGCCGGTTCTCTCGGCATATTATTTATTGTACTGCCGTCACCGGGATTACTATTCGTAGTTCCCTGCTTTATTTCTGCGTAACTGTGAAAAAAATCCTTTGCATTCTCATGTATATCGTGCATAGAGCACTGATCTGATCGTCCATTTTCCTTAGCCTTCTACCCTGAGTGAATATGCCAAAGCTCATATGCTCTTTGATTTATGTCTGGTGTGTTCTCGGGGTCACAATTATGTTGTAATGTCATAAGTAGTAAACTATTTCACTTAAAAATAAAGTATGTGCATTTGCCCACCTTATATTTCGTTTTGAATTTTTGCTCCAGTTAGTTGATATATTTCTGTATTTAAATGCTTATTGTCGGCTTATTTATTGAGTATTTCCTCGTTTATATTTTCTTATCTGATTTCCGGCACTCGAGGTCCCCAAACAGGTCCCCAAACCGGCCCCCTAGCCAAAACGTTTGGAGACCCCTGCTCTAAGCGAAGTCTGTTGGCTTCGTTCTCCCGAGCACGCACGTCACTGTTCTCTCTGCCTGCGACGAAAGTCGAGACGCGTCAGCGTTGTCGCCAGCGCGTCTTCGAGCGTATCACAACACGCGCTACTCTAGCACGTGGCGACCCAAAGACGCACGCGTCTTCCGCTTAGCGCCGTACTCTCGTCAAGCTTCAGCCCGTTTTCCGCTTGGGGCGGTTCAGGGATCCAGAAACGATGACGTCATACGCAGGCCTCATCTTCTAGGTGGTATTGAATGGATGCATACGACTGAACCCTTTTAACAGGGCGGCGGCTTGCGTCACCTAGCCGCAGCTTTTAATTTCGACAATTAACTCCGATGAAATTTTGAAATGAATTAATTAGAGATAACCAATCTTCTATCCCGACGTTACAGCAACCGCGGCCATCTCGAAGGCGCTACGCGATACCCATGCGCACATGCGCGCTTTTAATTATTAAATGCCGATAAAGCAGATTGTCAAGAATGCGGCGCAGCTGTGAGACTAGAACTTTATGGGAAGTGGAAAAGGCAATACACGATTTCAAGTCCAGGGTATCGCCTGGACCTGATGGTTTCGGAGCCGAGTTTTATAAAATGTTTAAAGACCAAGTCGCTTTTTTTTTTTTGCACTGTGTGTTTTCCGACGCGTACCAACTTATCATGTTTTGCCTCCGTCCTTTTTGTTTACTTATACTGTTTTAATTCCAAAAAGCGAAGATCGAGTGAAGCTCCGCTTTGTTGGAGCGTACCGCCAGATTCCTCTCACGATTGTTGGCTATAATATTTTAATGAAAGTGTTCGCGGAACGACTACAAGGCGTAATCAACCTTAAAGGTCAACTCTTTTCGAAAAATGAAACCAAAATAAATGACTGAAATCGCTTTAGTGGCACGAAATATGATCAGAGCCAAAATATTCCGTCAGAGTGAAACCGTGTACTCCACTAAAACCGATTTTAAAGATGCGACCAGCTGCTCTTTAGCGTTCGGCAAGTGGGTTAGCTTTTAAGTCAGAGAACACTGGCGGAGCAGCCTTGTGACGTCCCGTCGCGGAGGAGCTGCGGCTGACTGGTTGTACCACGTACCGCAGCACCAGGTTGACGTCACGTCGTGGCCGTACGGTTGATGATCAACGTTGCCATCTCTCCAGCAGATAGTTTCGGCTTTGCCATAAGCGTCCGAAACCAAACTTTGAGCAGTGATATTTATAGAGCTCCACACAATATCGAAAGAAAAAAAAAGTTCTACCTTGTAATTTAGGGACACTGCCTTAGCTGAAAACACACGTAATCCCATAATCAAAAATATTGACCGAGTTGCCCTTTAAGCCCCGCTCACACACATGCGTTAGACTCCGACCTAATGAGACAATGCCGTTTCTTAAGCCTCTTAGGACGGCTTACTACCGGGTGCGCAGCAATGCAGCCGGTCCTAAGTAGAGCCATCCGCGGATAACAGTTTGATCATCCTCATCCGATCCACACAAGCAGACTTGGTATCCGCATCCGAAATGTTCTTTAATACAACAAGGCGTGAAGTTGGGCTAGTTGGTTCATAATGCAAACATTGAAACAGCGCTAAAAACACAAGAGACAAGAACGAGAAGTGGACGAACACGACGCTGACTGGCAACTGAAGTTTATTCCTGCGAGGAATAGAAAGGTAAACATAAAAGATGCACGATAGATAAAACATGATCCACCCCCTTGAGGCACGCCCGAGCACTTAAACGAATCTGCCGAATTTCCTAATGAAAGAGACTTCGTCATCCACCAAAGCCACAGACGGGGCACTAACACACGTGTCCGCTCCGTAGGTAGAAATAAAAACGCCTCATCAATTTCTCTAGTCACTTTGTTGCGGTGACGAGCCAGAATCTTAATCTCCGTGAAAACCGGAGAACACGAACACCTATCACAGTGAACTGCAAGGTGTCCCGACGGTGAAGACCGAAGGGAAAGGGAATGCTCCCTGGCCCTAACATTGACACACCTCCCCGTTTGACCTATGTACACCTTGCCACACGACAAAGGGATCAGATACACGACACCCGTCGCGCACGTAACATACCGGGTTCGGTGGCTAACCTCACACCGAGGCCCAGATGACCCAACACGATTAACTGCGGCGCAAAGACGGGACAACTTTGAAGGGGCTGAGAACACAACAGGCACGTCAAACTTCTCAGCCACCTGCTTGATCCTATGTGAAAAAGTGTGTACATAAGGCAGAACAACCGGCCTGGAGGGCATCCTCCTCCTTTCCCTCAAACTCAAAAGACCTCTAAACACTTTGAGAAGTGATTCTGCAACACCCACGACCACAGCCAACGGGAAGCCAGCAGAATGCAATCTGCCGGCCTGGGACAAAAAACTTTTCTCGCAGCTGTGGTGACAAGATTTCACCAAAGAGGTGCGTAGACATGACACAGCGATAGCCCTTTTTACAAGTTTCGAATGGGCAGAATCATATCTCAATAGCCCCTTCTTTGACCGGGGTTCATACGACCAGCAAATGTGAGAGGCCTGAATCTTAAGAGACAAATCCAAAAATTGAATGGCACCCTCAGAAGGGGTCTCGGGCTTGAGCCTCAGGCCCGGGGAACATCCCGAAAACAGGTCGACCATATCCGTGACCACCTCTCTATTATCACCCAAACCTTGACTAGAAATTAAAACAATAAGATAATCATCCACATACCTAAAAGTCTTTAAAATGCGCTCGTCTTTCTTCTCAGCAATAGCTCTGTCACACTTAGCCAAAAAAATGTCGCTAAGAACCGGGGCAACACTGGACCCGATGCAAATTCCGCTCCTTTGCAAGAAAACGGAGTCCTCAAACGTGACATATGTTGAAGCGAGGTAAAAACGCAACAACTCTAAAAAGGAGTCAATGGCAATCCCCGCTGAACTCGTGAAGGCGACAGACCCGCTCATGTCGATACATTCCTCCACAGCCTTCATGAGTTCACTATGGGGTATCGAATAAAACATGTCTTCAACTTCCAAGGACATGAGGTCACAGGACCCCGGGTTCTCTTTTTGCAGAAACTCAACCAGAGCCTCAGAGTTACGGATCATAAAAGGATCCTCTAATCTAAGCGACGACAAGTGGCGCTGGAGGAAAGATGACACAGGAAGCTGCCACGAATCCTTTTGGGTAACGATAGCTCTAAATGGCATCAACTCTTTATGCGTCTTAATCGTAAAGAAAACATCCAGACACAAACGCTTAGCCGAAGAGACCGACCTCTTAAGACTCTCCAGACCCAAACCTTCGCAAAGTTGAACAGCTCGAGCCTTGACCTTCTTTAAAACAATCCCCGTCAAAGGCTTAAAATTCTTCAAAACTGCCTCCTTCGCTCGTTCATTATACATGTCTTCAGGTACCACAGCAAACCCTCCCTCCTTGTCGGACACCAGAAGCTTCAGATTAGACTCATTGAAGAATGACACCACCGCACCAAAGCTCTTCCTCTGCACCGGTCTTCTGTCCCCCTTCATGAGTCCGTCCAAACAGTCCAAAATGCACCGTTCCCTGTTGGCAGGGCTTGCTTTGTCGGAAACCTGCCGCACAAGTGCCAGCATCTCGGGAGGCTTGACCAAAGGCTCCGTAGCGAACTTCGGACCCTTTGCCAAAACGTTCACCACCGAAACAGGAGCAGATGCCTCCCCCAGGAACACAACATTCCCGTCTCCACTTTGTGCACACCGGGGAGTCTTTGGAAACGAGGCACAGAGACGCTCCCACAGAAAATCGGTGACTTGGGCAGACTCCCTTCTGCACAGCCGAAGCTTCTTCTCAGCCGCGTACTTGTCCCGAGAAGTTCTGTAGCACCAAACCTTTAATAATTGTATCCGCATCCGATCCGCATCCGCAGACTTTGTATCCGCATTCGAACCGCTCCGCAAAATTCGGAACCGCATCCGACCCTCAATCTGCGCATTCATTTTACATCATAAAAACAAGCATGAATAAAAATTAAAAAAAGCAACTGGATGGTATTTTATATATAAGCTGTCTGCTTACCTTTGCACGAAGAACTCTTCCTGTCAGAACACGGTGAAAGTCATTTAATCGTATTCTGTTCTATGTATTTATTAAATCAGCGATCATCCTTCCAGACACACTTCGCATCGCTGGAAAGATGATCGCTGTGATGATATCGTCCTGGGAGTTCGTGACACTCGCACTCTGTCCAGAAGATGCGCTCAAAAGAAAGGACATTTTAAGATTTATTTTCCTTCTCGCTTTGTAAAACCCACTTCAAGCAGGCGCATATTTTATAAACATCAAAAATAACAAAGGACAGACTAATAACACTGTGTCATTTTATTTAGGCAAAACAGTAAAGAAAAGAAGAGAAGAAAGGCGAGAGTAAACCACTGGGGAAATATCACAATACTCAATAATGGCAACACCTCCAATTGGTTTCAGTTTTAAACATTAACCCTCAACTGCATGCCTGGAACCATATACTTAAAAACAACTCAGTGCCAACTGTCGAGAAAAAGAAAACGCACACTTGTCGAAGTTGCTGCGTAGACGAAAAAGAATATCGTCAACATGGATGGATTCATACTAGTTCGCCTTTCTTAAATTAATACCCTCTAATGAGAAGTCTCTCTCTGTTGGTGCACTTAATGCTGGGGTAGTATGCACGAACTACGCTACAAGAATGAGGTCCGGAAACTCGTGCTGGCGCGAGTTCCACCACCTCAGAGGATCAAATTCAGTCTCCTCGATCAACTTAGGCGAAGAAGTAACTTGCAGGGTTTTTCTAGTTTCTTGTGACTTGTACGATTTGGGTTTTCTTTGCCAAAATAACGTTTTCCGCTCCTTCCCTGCCAAACAAGAATACGCTTTCCCGGGACGACGCATTCTTTACTTTTTCTAGGGACAGCATTTTTGGTGAGATAGAACGTTCTAAAGCGATCTTTGGTGAGAATCAAACCTTTCTTGACGTAAAGAACAATTTTCCCTCCGAATGGCACCTTTGATCTGTTTGCTCCCGCAGTAGATTCGATCATGAACTTCATAGTATCACTCACTTATTCGTTCTACACTGCGCGGTCGCACAGGTTTATGGCTGCCTCGGCAAAAATGTAGATGCGGACATATCCGCATCCGATCCGTATCCGCAGCCCCTGGCATTCGCATCCGATCCGCAATCCGCCAAATCTGATTCATTTTTATCCTCATCAGCCAGTTTACTGCGGATATCCGCGGATGATCCGCGGGTAACCCGCGGTTATGCAGGGCTCTAGTCGTAAGCCGTCACAAAAAGCTTAAAAACCGGTCTTGTCTCAGACGGCCGGAGTCAAGCGCAAGCGTGTGGACGTGTCTATATGGTCGGTCCTCACCTAGGCAAACTACGCGAGCAATCCTGTTCGTTTCCTCGCCCACAGAGTCCAGAGCGAAGCCAATCGTTCCAATCACAGAAAGGGCATTCTAAAATGGTCCGTGGTGTCGAATTCTCAGCCCCAATGCAAACCTCTTTTTTCTGTCAATCGGAAATGATTGACTTTTCGTGTAGTGCGAAAAGGTAGACCACGGCAGCTCTTTAGAAAAAGGATCAACCTGTTTTCGAGTAAATGGTCTTGTATTAGGCCCCGACGGACTGTTGAAACGGTGCATATATACAATTCGGCGTCCGTATAAAATCAAGTTTTTTGTTTTTTTTAATTACACTTAGGCAGTACAGGTCGGAGCATCCATCGGCGATATCCTAGGAAAAGGAACGCTCGCAGCAGGTTGGCAATACAATCGTCACTCGAGAATAAATTCAAGGAAACGACCGCGAATTGCTAACTTGGTTCGAACACATGAAGCATCGGGTTCCACCAACTGCCTTCGTTGTGTATGCTACAAAGAAGATTAAAAATTCCCCACTAAACATCCTTCTCTTCTCGAGTCATTCCGCGGTAAAATAATCAAAACAGCTGCGATCTACAAGGACGCAGAAAAATAAAGCCCACAAGTCAGGGAAAAGTACACAACGTGACTAGTCACCTCGGAATTGAGAAGCCTTCGGGGTATGAAGGAAACGTGAAATATATGACCACCGGATACTGAAGTTGTGCGAGACTAACAGACCGATAAGACAAAAACACCTCAAACAAAGTTTCGGAGACCGCCGTGTCTTTATTACAGCACACTATTTAGACCTACATGAAAATTAATAACTCGTGAGCCTTCCTGACACGTTAGAGGTGGGTGAGGCTGGCGAATCTTGGACAATAAATTATGCGAGCCCATCCTCACCGAGGCTGGTCCCACAGTCCCTGATACCGTATCTCCTGACATTCGATCACTGACTTCAACAACATGTTTCCATTCCACCGGAGTGAAGCTCTTCCAGAAGCACGGCGAAATTAAGAGCCAGAAAGACTGAGACACCAGGCGTATGTAAGAGCAACAAGCTACTAGAACGACGATTCACCCTTTAAACAAAGATTATCTTTAGTATTGAAGCGTACCTTGACGCTTAAAATCGCACTTTATAATAATACAGTCAAACTTTTTCTTGAATAATAATAATCGCCAACGTTACCATTCATCAACCCCCACAAGTAATGTCCACCATGTTGAAAGCGATACACGCAACAAAATCGCTGCCCTGCTGTGCCAAATCGTTTTTTCTCTTTTTACCACAAAATATGTCATATAGGCCGAATTCTATGAGAAAAGCGTCACGAAGATCCGTTACGTCAATTTCCCCGCAAAATTTAGCGGGGAAAATGACGTCACGTGATCCCGTCGAGTGACTAAGTCACGAGACGTCGATTTCCGTTAAGTGGTCCTGCGAGGGGAAGGTTTGCGCTAAACATATATGCTTTGCTCCCCACCTTTATCAACATGGTCAAGCTCGCGTACTTTATTATTTATTTTCTTATTCAACAAACGCACCATTTAGATGTCAAGACGATCGAAAGCGAAACAGGGGCTGCTTCGTGTCTGAATCGTATACGATGAACGGGAGTGCCGTCTTCTGGCTGCCACGGTGTCAGTCGGACCCAAAGTCGAGGCGGTAGCGGGGGCTAGGAGTCCGCGAAGTACTGGGACTCGACGCGGTGGCAAAGGTCCACGAGGTTCCCGAACCCGCTCACGATCTGGCCGAGCCTCCCGTCCACCAGGTCCGTGGTCATCAGCGAGTACAGGTGGCCGAAAGTCAGGGCGTCCAGCTCGGTCGGCCTGCACGCAATTGACACACGCCCGCTGACCACCAACAATGTGACGAGACTGCCATAATGGTAGAAAGACGCCTCGACTGTCTTTTGTAGTCAACACTCGACGAGTCACCCTGCACGACGCTCCCTCGCCTCGGTCTGCGCGTTCTCCGCGTCGTCGCGAGGAAAGGACGACGAGGCGACTCTTCGAACAGACGCGGCGAGTTCCGGGAAGGTCGAGCGAGACTGGACGGGAGCGTCGGCTGCGTTCATCCATTCTGCACATGTACATGTTTGCGTCAATCATGAAAGTTCCTCTGACTGACTCGACGCGCCCCTTGCAATAGTCGCGTTATTCGTCACTGGCTCGGAGCAAGCGGCCACAGCACGAGAAGAAAACGAATGACGTCAATTTTGGCCCAAACATTTCCTTCTCAGTATCCTCCACCTCTCGCCTTGCCCTATATAGAAGTGCGAGGCAGATGTGGATACCTTTTTTGTTTGAATTTCTAAACGACGTAGTTCACTGTGCGGCCACAAAAAGACTAAGTAAAAGTCGTAAAAAAAAGAACTATAAAAAAAACAGAGGCATTCGAATTGTAGCTTGATTCAATAGAGCTGCGCCGTTTGTACTCTCCGGCGACAAAGTTATGGCGCCGGCCGACTTCTCACGGTAAAAACAACGAACGAAAAAAATCCGAATCGAGATATTTTGCGAGAGGTAGAATTTCGTTCATTCCAGTGGCGGTGGTACCTCGTAACAAAGAGGCGTAATCCCACGCGTACCGTAAATGTTATTCGGGTAATTCCACGAAACCAAACTAACGCTGGGAGTAATGTGCACTATGGGACAAAGTTAGCACGATTACGACATGACGCTTTCTCGCGGTTCACTCGTACAAATTCACCTCAAAGCTCGAACATTATTCTGACCAACTCGCGGCCGCGTGCCGGCCCATTTTACCACACGGATATCGTCACATTGGCTCTACCTTTACGGAGCTTGAGAAAAAAAAAAACAGCGGGAAACAAACGGCAATTTTGTGCTCCGTCTAACGCACGATTCACAAGGTGCGACTCTGCTCGCAAATTCTCAGTTGCGACGTCGCTCGCCCGGCAAAAACGTCGTAACTGTAAAATCGCGAGCAAAAATTGCAACGTGTGCATCACGCTATAGCTGTGCCGCCTTCTGTGATGCAAAGCCTTCTCTAGCACGCACGCTGCTCGCCACAGGGCCGAGCTACTCGACACATTTCTCACTGAGCTCGTGCCAATTCCTATTGATCTCAGGTACTCACTTGTCTCCGAAGAAGTAGCTCTGCTGCCCCAGACGCTCGGAAAGAGCCGCGCAACAGGTCTGGACCTCTTCAAACACCTGCGGCGAGACAACAGCACGAACAAGCACAACCATATAAGCTATACATATTAATACAGCAAACGCAGTGCCCGAGTCACGATGGGAGAAGAGAGGTGTCTGTATGCAAGGCCAGAAGTTTCCTTCGGGCTTCGCGCATCCCCCGACAGAGGGGCATTGTCGGTCTAGGGCCCTTCACACGGGTGCAGTCGCGCTTCGCGAGGCCTCGAAAGCCCGTGCGCGAATGAGGACGATTCCTCGAGCCCCTAGTCATGCTGCGCAAGTCACGACGTTGGTCAGAAATGTGAGCGAACCTTCGCCACGCTCGTTCCTTGGCGAGGCGGCACGGCGTGCAGACATATCTCTCCTTCTTCCACCATGGTCTCGGCGAAGCTGGCCTCGGATTCCATGGACCGGTCATTCCACGCAGCAGGACGTCCATAAACCCGATTGACCACAACGACGAATGTCTACAGAAATCGTGTAACCACACAAAGAAAAACAAAAAAACAAGCACGACTGGGAGCATATTTCTGCGTGATCGTTACTATGTTCTCAAAAAATTTAATATAATAGGGGACGCTACTTGTTGATCTGTTTCCCCACGCCACTATACCCTACCGGATTCGATTTGCGCGCGTCAACGCTACTCTCGCCGATGGATTATTTCGTTGTTCACGCGAAGCACGCGGTTCTCGCCGCAGATACGAGAACTAAGTTATATGCGGAAACGCATCGAGTATATTCGCAGCATGTTTGCTTCATACATATATGTTTTCAATCCCCACCCCTGCCCGTTTCGATCTGGATAAGCATCGTACCGGCGTGCGGTAGTGTGTCACTACTGCGTGATGCACGTTAAAGACCCCAGGCTAGCAGTTGTACTGCACTGGCTAAATTGCTCATCTACAGCTGGGAGACTCGTCGCCCGTTGAGGCAGACCACGTTCTAGGCTTGTTTTTATGACCAATGTGACAGGTTTACGAACAAGGAAGAAACGGGCCTCAGAGACTAAACTGTCTTTGCGTGGTGCATTAGCAGTGTAAACAGCGGATCAACTGTACTCGGTTCATCAGTTGCTTTTCGCGTGCGGGGCCACAAGAACTACAAATGTGATCAAATGGAGAGAAATAGAGAGGGAAAAAAAATAACGATCATCTTAATGGTTCTGCTTCGTGAGACGTCTTCGCAACAAGGTATTTACGCTGCACTTTCAGTTCGCGTTGTCACGGGAAATATATTGAATGACATCCCACGTAGAAAGCTACAGTGTAACAAATAGAGCTCTTCGATTCATCAAACGTCCCGCCAAGCACATTCTTCGTGCACCGGCAAAAGAAAAAGGAGTAAATCAACATCAACACAAACTCATACAACACGGGCACACGCGTACAAACAACTGTACTGACCACAGAAAGAATAAAACAAACTCGGGACGAAGAACATTTCTTTCAACTAGAAGCGACATGTCGTTGCCAGCTGAAAGAAATGTTCGTGGTCCCGAGTTTGTGTTATTCTTTCTGTGGTCAGACAATTTTACCAACACGCTCTTCAGTTGACTTAAACTGTACGTCGCGCCACCCTGCTACATAGCACCGACGAAACCGAAACCTCCGGAGTCGAGTCTCGGCCAAACCTCAAACCCCCGCAGTCATCTCTTCTTTCTCTTTGCTGTTTCTATGTTTCCTCCGAAGCGAAGAGGCCACGACCCGGAGGTGGTCTCTCCTCACCGCAAACGCACTGCCTGCTCTCGGCGCCCGGCTCGCCGAGGTCGACGGCAGGGCGGGCCGGGTCGTGAGCAGTGTAATGACACTGCAGCCAATCGCTAATGTCCCTCCCGACTGGTCCGGCCACCTGATATGCGCACTGCCGCCAAGGCGTCCTTCGCTCCTTCGAAGGCTCGTCCCGCGATCCAGTTTCGCCTCCGCGGGTAATGAGCCGGGATCCTTCGGAGGAGGTCGTCATCATCCGCCTAACAGGCCGTGACTGCCACTATTCCAGGGCGGAGCGAGGATACCCCCAAACTATCTTGCTGCTGGGACGAGCAACTCGCGGCGTTGGGACCGCCCCTCGCCCGCGGAACACCTGCTTGGTAATACTGCCGCCTGCATGAGCGAGAAGAAACAAATCTCCCTGCTTCATAGAATATTCGAATTTACTCTTAGCGCGAGTGTAAACGGCAAGGAGCCCAGCACGACCTTGCAGAGTCAGTCTCGCCCCAGCTCGCCCCCGAACATTCTAGGCCGAATCTTCGAAGAAGCCGAGCGTAGTAGGTAAGGAGCCCAGCGCGGCTCTGACGACTCGTTCAGACTCTCCCGACGACGACGGATTCGCTCTCGTGCTATATCCAGCTGTCCCGCCGACGCATCGTCGCTCAGCTGCCGTCGACGCTCGCGGCTGGTTTCTCGACGCTCGTTCTTTCTTTTGTTTGTATCTGGCACAAGCTCGCCGATTAAACCTTTCCTTTCAGTTTTACGCTGGTCCAGCCGTCTTCCATCCACGACAATATGACCGTACTGCTGTAGTTTCTACGTTAGGTGCCGGAGGACAGCGCGAGTCACATATTGGAAGCAGAGCGCAACGTCAGCGTTTGACTGGAACCCGCGTTCAGTCATTCAGAACACCCTCTCCAGCCAAACGCTAACACGGCACTAGAGTCCAAATGTCCAATATACAGTTGTGAACAAAGGTATGATATTGCTGTGTTACGTGGCTATCTTATTTAAGAACTGTAATACATGCAGATAAATTGTAATGTACCACTATGTTGACGTATTTCTATGGTACTAACCAATTTTCGCTAAAACATAAATTAAAATCATTTTACATAAACACTTATGGCAAACCTGGTAGCAGCAGCGCAGCAGGACGTCGTCGATAATCTGACTGTTGCGACAAAATAGGGCACCGCGTTAGCCTTCACCTCTAGATATGAACTTAAGCTGCTCAATACTTCGTAAATAAAGCCCTCAACCTCGATCATCACTTGGCAACGATGAGCCATGCAATTCAGCAAATTGTTAAAGCCTATCCGCCCTAGGTTGGTCCACTCCTGCTGCGGTTGGTAAAATTTCTGCTCAAAATTGCTGGCTTTATTCTTTTTTCCTTCTGACGACGGTTGAACCGTTTCCGAAGGTGCTCGACTGGATTAATGTCAGGGGACTGCGCCGGCCCCTCCATCAGGTGCAGCCTTCTTTTCCTGAACCGATTTCTCAGAAGCCTGGATGAGCGCCATGGCCGAAATTCCCTTGTGCCCAGGGAAGCAAGACATTCTCAAGGTTCCCGTCATAGAGCTCTTTGGTCATTACTCCATAAATTCTGTGAAGGGGACCGACACAGCCGAGCAAAAATAAATAAAAACACTAGTTTATATAAAGACAAAGATGTTAAATTAGCTGACCACGAACAGAGAAACACCATCACGCTCCCTCCAGACATGCTTCACAGTAGGCAGCTGATAGCGGGGATCAGATCTGGCGCCTTTTGAACCATGCACGTGTTGAATTCCATTACAAAAAGCAGAAACTTAGATTCGTCCCACCAGACAACTTTCTTCCTTTGGCCGGAGTCCCGTTGAGATGTTCTTTCGCCCACCTCAACATTAATGCCAGGTTCTTTTTTTATTTTTTTCATCGGCTTTTGAGGTGGCTTGTAGGTAGAAGCGAAATTTCAAAGCGCCCATTTTCTAGCTTGAATGTGTTTGCATGTTGCACCCTAACCTCAAAAACACCAGTCTTCCGTTGAAAGGCACAAGAAAACTAATTTTAAAGCTAAATAAACGATCTTCCAAATGTGCACCTGGTGGATGCATGCGGAGCCCATCGGGGAGGTAGTCTAGCAACGCTGGGGAATCCGCTGCGTAGCTGTGACGCAGCTTGAATTCCTCTGGCACAAGCGCCGCTCTTTGGCATTTCAACATTTTCCTTCTTAGTCTTCCTCCCTCAACTCACAAATCGCGCATTGAACCAAACGGGGTCTTGGCAGACGGAAGGGTGGACTCTCCTCTTTTCTCGGACCCTCGCTTGTGCAGCCGGATGCGGCCATTCTCCCCTAGAACAGGGGGTGGCGCGGCCGCGGCTCTGCGGGCCGCATGCGGCTCTTTGCTGAGGTCAGAATGGCGGCAGTCGCGGATCCCTCGTTCAAGAAGTTATTAGAAAGGGGGATGCTCACAATTAAAGTCATAAGCGTGTTCCTTGCAAATAAAAAAAAATATATGGGGGTGATTTCATCTCAAATCGTGCAGGCAAAAAGGGTCAAATTTTTTATTTCGCTGAAAAAAAATGTATGTTATGGCGTCGTCTCTAAAAACGCAGTAGCCACAAACCGCAAGTTCGTCGGATTTTTCGTTCTCGACTTACGAATTTTAAAAGAGGCCGCGGTGGAAAGCAGTGTTTTTAACATCCTTCGGGGGTCGGATGTTTTGCTCGATCTCCCGCCGTGGATTTTCAGTCCAAGTTATATTAACTTTTTCAAGCACTCCGTGAGCACAAGTAAAGGCTCTAATATGATGAAATAATTTTAGGCGTTTTGCTTTATTAATTAGAGATTCAAAATAGAAAGTTCTTAGAGCACATAATACTCTGGGTGCCCCAAGCTGCTCGGGAGACACAAAGCGTTGAGGACCCCTTTTCTAAAACTCACCAATAAGAACAAGACCCGCGTAAATTTGAACGGTGCGCTGAGGATGCACATGACCGATACTCCTGTTTATTTATTTGATTTATTTGGTAACGCTACTCCTCCAATACAGGGGTCTAGTAGGAGAGAGGTAGAGACAACAAAATAGCACTGTAGAAATTAACACACGAAAAAAAATTTGTAGAAATGAACACGTGGTAAAAATAGTTGTAGAAATGAACAGATAATCACAACAGGCGTGGAAATTAACACAGTCCAAGAGGTGGCCAGCCGGTGCAGGAAATTGTAAGTTATTCCAATCAAGATTCAAGAGAAAAGAAAAAGCTAATTTTTAAAACAATCGATGTGAAGCTGAAAGTTATTTATGTTTCTTGAACATAAATAGCTCTAGTGTTAGTTCCAGTGGAGAACCTAAACTGGTCGTCGGTGTTAACATGAAGGTAGCATGGGATGATTTACTAGAGAGTTTTCAATCTATCATTTCTCGCGCAGTGTGTAAGGGGAGTTATGATTTATATCTAAATCGGCTTTCTTAATGATGACGGCTAGCCATGCCATCCAAATTTATTAAAAATAAATCGAAATCTTCTTTCGTACCATTTCCAATGCGCGTACAAAAAGAAAGTTATGCGAGGATACCAAACGATTTTAGCGTACTCCAATGTGGGCTAAACAAATGTTTTATACGCAAGTAATTTAACTTTAGCGGCTAAAGCTTCGAGTGGTCGTTTTAACTGTCATAGGTTGTTTACACATTTCGAGGTAACAGAGGCAATGTGGTAGTCGCAGGAGAGGCCGCCTGAAATGGTAACGCCCGAGGTGTTAGGCGCACGTATTGAGAGACGGTGCTCTGGGAAAACAGGCGCGACGGACGCGGTCAATAACATTCAAGACAACATTCGTGTAATCTATAACTATAGTCTAACATTAAACATACATAGTGAGTAATCAAAAAGAAGTACTTAATCGAAACAAAGGCAAACGAATGAGAAGGGGTCGCCTGTGGGTCATATCGCCGTTCCTTGTTCTCGTGCCCCCTCCCTTTACCGAGAAAGAACGATAAATTCGTCCAACAGTCTTAGGAAAGCAGTGAGGTAGCAGAAACAACCCAAAACTCGTCACAGGATTTACGGAGTGTCTGCACGGAACACGATTTTTGTCGAGCTGGACAAATGTCGTGTTCAGTATGAATAGGGTTGTTCGTTTTCGGGTAAAACCCGATTTTACCCGATTTTTACACCCCGAACATGTTTCAGGAGAATCGGGTGAAACCCGATTTCTCCCCGAATTCCAAAACCACATAACCAACCTATTTATTTTTACGCCGCACGGAGTTTGCGGTGCACACGCGCTAGCTACAATACCTCGGGACAAAAGTGACCCATAGTTCATTTCGCAAGCTGCGTGCAGCACTGTGGACGCTACACGACTTTCAACCAACCGCCCAACGAGCGCGCATTACATTCTACGTACCCAAGCATCAAGCAGAATGCAAGGATTGGTGTTCGACGCGCCACACGCGCACGCCTTCCCGTATAAAAGATTCGAAGTAAATAACCAAAATAAAGTGTTGACGAACGCGCGTGCAAGATACAATTTGTTTTAGGTTTTTGCTTTAGAAAATTTACTACTGCTGAGGCCAGCACGTGCGGCGCGTGGAACACCAATCCCTGCATTCTCCTTGACGCTTGGGTAATATAGCAATAGGTCTATAAGCGTTGGGGCTTCGGAGGGACATTTCCGTACATCTGCTGTGCAGGTGGAACCGCCTCGGCACGCCTGTAGCTTCGGCCCTGCTGCACGCAGCTGGTGAAATGCACTATCAGTCCCCTTTGACCGCTGAGGTATCGACGCCCAGCAGGATCTCTCGGGTAGCATGGCCATCTCGCTGGCGTCCAACCTTTCTCACGAACAGCGTCTGAACCATTCAGTCGCGTAAACAGATCGGGAAAACTTAACAGGTTTATTGCATAACGAAATATCTGATCGAAGACGACCATCCCTCGAACGGTCGGGGTTTTGTTGACACCTGAGAGAAAAGAGGATTCCGTGGGCGGTGCTTCCCTTGAAACGACCGACGGCAATTAACCGGAGCTGGAAAACCCTGATGTCCCCCTGATTACCATTTTGAAACAGACCCCTAATTTTAACGCGTTAGCGTTACGAAACTCGTAAAACGCTCCAGTGAAAAAAGAAACGAATGTATTATTGAGTACATTCGTAAATTTAACCCGAAAAAACCCGAATTTCGGAATCTTTCCACAAAAAACCCGATTTGTCCCCGATTATCAACTTGAAGAATAGCACCCGATTTTTACCCTCCGAATTTAAAAATATATAAAACCCGAAAACGAACAACCCTAAGTATGAACAATCCTTTGCACAGGTGACAGAAAATGCAACTTCTCTTGACCCTTCTCCGCTGGCAGACGGCATATCGGACCCGTGCCCGTCGCAATGCACTTTCCCCGCATTCGCTATTTCGCTATACCCCTCAAAAAAAGGCCGGCGTGATTTGAAACTCTCGCTTTTCCTGCCCTTCCAGGAGGCTTGACCAGAGCACGCAGCTCGAAAGGACAACGTTCTCCGAGGAACGACTCAATCCGGCAGTGCTGGCGGCGGCAGACAACAGCGCCCGTCGACGGGAGCCGGCCAGCCGGAACGGAAGCAACGACCCTTCCCCGCCGCGGACGCGCGCAGAGCGAAGAACGCCGTGCGCGAATCTATCGCGGGGCGACGCGAATGACGAACCGCCGACCGTGAGACGCTGCCGCGAAAGCCGAGCGCGCCCGCAAGTCGAGAGCCGAAGTCGGGAAAGCGGCAGGACGTTACATGTAGTGTAGTGCACCGAGCGACACTGTTAGCGCGAACACGACTTCCGCACTTTCTTTTAAGCATTTTACTTCGAAAGGGGACTGGCAGGCATACAAATTTACCGCCTAGGTTACTACCACAACTGAGCGAGTTCCACTATAGTAGTTTTGGTGACAGTCCTTCAATACCGAGAAAACACAGAGAAAATTTGGCGATGGCTTGTTCGCGCTAACAGCGCCGGCGAACTCACTCACACACTCACTCCCTCGGTCACTCACACTGACCGCGTGGTTGTGAGATGATGTGGAGTGACTCCGCAATATGACTCCCAGTTCGTGAAATGATATTGAGTGACTCGAATCCACAATTCCGACCTATGATGGTGATGTAGAACAACGGAACTTCCCGCGTCCTTTCCGAAGTAACACAAAAATCGCAGCTGAGGTCACGCACGTTACACCTACTGAAGCACTGTAGATATATTTTTAATAGTCCAACAAGTACCACGAAGGGAACGCGCACATCGGTTCAACGTAGTAGCTAATCAGATGATCTCAACCAAACGGAATGGCGGCCGAAATCCACAGTCAAGACGACAACGTGCAACGAGGTCGACCCACACCAAAACCATCGCAACATCTTTGCTTTTTTTTTTTCAAAAGTATTTTACGAACTTTTTTCTTACCGCCGATTAACCCTTTTGGTGAGGTTTGTGCTTATGCTGGCTTACGTCGCGGGCACTGTCGGTCTCAGGGAGCTCCTATACAAATGATCCCGTCTTTCGGCCTGCCCCCTGATGCAGCCTATATCAATTAGGTCATTATTCTTGCAGTCAAAAAATTAAAACGATAACTTTCCTCGTGAAGCGCATATTCCCAATCCCGAGACCTTACTTAGCTACTGATCAATATTTGATTCCCTCTCCCGAGTCGTCAGGATATCGCAGACTATAATATACCAGGCGTTTTTCTTATATTTTTTTTAACTTAACAGATTAAAAAAAAAAGAAGTGAAAGTTACATTGTTGCGGTTTGTGCAGGTGAGTTATACGGCCAGAGGGACATAATATGGGGGCTAATCGTAACGACCAGTCGGCTAATTAGGCTAAATTTGTTGACTAACTTTATAATTTAAGAAAATAGACATATGGTTCCAATTAGAAACTTGTTGAACGTCATCGAAAGCGTCTCGGTGCAAGAATGACACAGAGAGCAAGCCACGTGAATGTTCCTGTTGTGTGCGGCAACGCGATAAGAGATGGCGGGCCCAGGCGCGCTGCGTGTAAGGGTCCTAACCTTTCTCTCGAGCTTCGCACGCTTTTCAGTGGGAAAATGAAAGAGTGCAAATACAAATCAGTATTATTATTAAGTCAAACGACTGGCTAAGATGGTTCGTGGCGTCGGCTGAAGGGTGCCGCGCTGAAACGCTCCGCGTCGGTCTTGAATGTTTCAAATCCTTCATGCCCAAAGTAATCATGAGTTGTGGTTTCGACTTTATGTACACGGTGTAAATGGATCTCGTAAGCAAAGAAAGCGCTGCCTCCTAAAAGCAGCGCCCCAAAACGCGCAAGCCGACGGTATTTGATCCCAAGATGGCACTGCGAAAAGCACGAAAGCGCACACAGTCAGTGCGAGCAACCTCTCCATCATCTTTCCCCGACAGAGATTCGGCGAACTGAGCAAAAAGCCGTCAAGCCGTCATATAATACAAAACAAATCGCAGACTGCCTCTGGCAGTGCTTTCAATGGGTACTTTGCAGCCTGGTGCACTTTGGTACAACCAAAATAGACGCCCCGCGCTTTCGCATTAGCAACGGTGCAGGGCTGCAGGGCGCTCGTTCCTTATGCGAAGGTCAGTGGATTTCCGCGACAAAAATAAGAATCTTGTCTCAAGTCGATCCGGTCAAGCAGGCACCATAACGCATCCAGAATGTGGAGATATGATCAGTGGGCGCATGGGCCAGAACAGCCACCGACATTCCCTGCGGGAGAGGAGCTTCCCTCCGGCGCGATGCGAACGCTCGACCCAAGCGCTCGCAAATCGCCGGTTCAGGAGGCTCCGGTAGGAAAATCGGTGAGCACGTGCTCAAGCGAGTGCGGGCACTCCCTAGGCCAAGGATGCAAGATCCAGCTGGTTCCGCTGAGCTGCAGTGAATCTCTTTGCGACGCTTCTTCCCCATCCTTCCTACAGCGCGCATTATTTCGCCCTGAGAATCCCCGAACCCCGTTTACCGCCAGGTGGTGCCAGTTATTCCTAAAATGGTCTATTACGTAATCATAATTAAAACTTGGAATAACGAGGCATGCAAACAAATAGATACAATAAAAGGGAGATATACACACCCCGTCTCAAGAGACGTGCCTATCAGCGTCCATCGTTTTATGCGCCTTTTCCTTCGCTTCTCCAGTCTCAATAGTTAATTATGGTTGTGTACCACCAGCTCGCCCGCGCGCTTACGCTTCTTTTAATTAGCGCAATTACGTTGTTTCCCCAGAGCTCCGCCATGCATGGGAGGAAGCATTTCAACGAGCATCGTCTCGACCAGCTTCCCCTCCAGTTCGCTGAAATACAGTGTTGGGACGGGCCGGAAATTGTTAAATTTACTTTTTACGATGCAGAGTCACAGACTGCACTTTGTTCAGCCATAAGTTGACGCCACGGTGGAAGCTACGTGCTCATTCGTCCAGTCATACGTCTATCTTCCGCCGCGTGAACACGCTTCCATGCTTCCACCCATTTACCCGCGCACATTGAGCGGGGTCCTGTGATCAAAGGGAGACGGTTGATTGGACCGGCGGGCGCGTAGCTTCGACCGCACTGTCAGCTTAGCTGGGATTCCCCGCACC
This sequence comes from Ixodes ricinus, assembly GCA_037355805.1. Lineage (NCBI taxonomy): Eukaryota > Metazoa > Arthropoda > Arachnida > Ixodida > Ixodidae > Ixodes > Ixodes ricinus. Next base: position 58,237 of record JAZHYW010011640.1, read on the forward strand.
TTGGCGGTGCGGGGAATCCCGGGCAAGAGTTAACCGCTTCTACACGTGAACCTCGAGAGAAATACACCATGTTAAAATTGTTTTCTTACGTAAGTTAGAAATACTAATAGTGCTGCCCCCAAAAGCAGCTCAATCGATGAAAAAGTATACGTATGATTTGCGCCAAGGGTGAAGATCAGTACTTGTTAAGAAAATACGAATAAAGGTTTTCATCAATGACACTCATACCGCAAAGTCATTATAGAGTCGACAACCAAGCACCCAGTCCTTTGGTGTCGACTATGCCATTGAATGCAGCCCCTTTTGGAGATCATACATTAAGAGCAAGGGAACCAACCTGAGCACAACTTGTAAAACTTTGAGCTTTGTTTTCAGTTACTTGGGTTCAAATAATCTGGTTTTTAAACGACTGTTGACGCGTTCCCGTCCTGCCTACAGTTTGAACTCAGCCCGCCTAACGACGGGTAAATTTTCGTTCCGGTTACCAAAAAAGAAGAGCTTCTGTCCAGTGAGCTTTTTGTCCGGTCACCCGGTGCGGGTCCAAGTTTGTTTTGGCAACGTCAGTCAAAAAAACAGCAGTCATTCACTAAAACAATATTTAAATAAACAAAGCTTGCGAATGTACTTTTTTCTTACCTTGAATGAATAAACAAGTAGGCCAAACAAATGCATATGCTTTTATCCTCTCGACATGGCTAGTTGGTAAAAACAGCCGGAAGTCGAGGAAACAGACCAGACACAGCACTTGCTCTTTGAACCTCATGCAAGAGCCCTTTCGAGCATCCCAAGTGCTAACCTAATACCATAAAAAAATGTAGAGTCGAAAAGAAAGTTATTGTCGAACAGGTCACAAAAATCGGCCAGTCAGTTGAGCATGCTGAAAATTTACTAAACGATATTTTACTGGTCCAATTATAAAACTAAAAAGTAAAAGCATCAACAGTCTCAATCCGTTAAAAAATATTAAAAAGAGAAATTAAACAGATGCCGATTTAATTTCTTTGTAGGGGCAAATCGAACATCATTCATGCCACTTTTAAGCCCACAAAATAGCAACATCTGTTCATGCGGAAGTCTCCGGAGAGCCTTTGCGTCTACGTAATGGTATGTAAAAAGAGTATATTGGAAGACATAGGAGTAGAGAAGGTCAACCTTTAACCTGCCCTCACCAAATGTCACATTGTCATAAAAAAAATATTTTTTTCTTCTCAATAAAATGTGTATTAACAACAAGCTGACACTCGAAATATTAATGTCATAATTGTAATACAAGGCGACACTGACCATTTGAACCGCAGTGAATAAGCTAAAACAAATTGGTGTGTGCGCGTGTCGAGCTAATATTTTCGTCAAAGGTGCACTTTAATGGTTGATCTTCACTTGTGAAATCTAGAAAATTTGCTTCCTGCATTTCAGAACAAAAAAAAAAAAAGAAAAACAACAAATAACCGTAAATTTGGAAGCTAGACTCATATGCAGGAGACGCTTCTTTCGTTGAGTGCACCAATAAGAGGTGGCACTGCATATTAATACAATCCGAAGAGCAGGTAACAGTTTTATAGATGCATCTGCAGCTGAACAATCGCGTTTGCCACCAATATTTTCGCTGTGGCTAGCGTTACGTCCGGACGTAACGTAGCCACGCCCTCCCCCCCCCGCCTCCTCCTCTCTCTCCCCCGTGAACCTAGGGAAGGCGGGATTTGGACGTAACTTGGGACACGTCTAGACACTCGTATTTTTTTTTACGCCGAGCATTAAAGGGATGGTAAACCGAAATTCGGATTTCAGAAAAAAACAATGCAGGAGATGGGCGGGACGCTACAATCCGTACAACACTACTCGTAAGGCGATATCTCGAATGAACGGACATATTTTGGGAGAAAAGAGCTCGAGATTGAACCAGGCCGACGAGGCGCGTGACGTCAAGATACTAGTTTCCTCCTCTCTGCTTCGCCTCAAGGCGGCGAGGCAGCGAAGACGAAAAGCTGTTCCCTCTCCTTCTCGGAGAACACATGACGTGAGCATCTCTGTCAAATGCGCCTCCTTTTCTTGAAAAATACGGTCATCCGTTCGAGATATAGCTGTATGAGTGATGTTTTGGTGTTTGTAGCATCCCGTTGCACGCTTTTGCCGCCGTGTTTTGTGGAATCCAGATTTCGGTTCAGCATCCCTTTAACCCCCCTGAGCATGATTCATTTTAGGTAAGATCAAGATTACACAAAGATGCCTCATTTTTTATCGACCAAACACCCGCTCCATTTTCTGGAGCGCAACATCCACCTCTGACGTCCGATTTCCAGTAATATGGTTTTTATTTTTTAGTGCAAAACAAAGCAATGCCTTGACGTTTCACACAATAGAAATGGCCGCTAAAATATACACCTCTGATAATCCTTTCAACTTGCTATGCACAGGTCCCAATTTTTCTGGCTCATTTTCCTGCGATGCCACCCTAACCATAGCGTATTCAAAAGAGTAGCAACGATTCACCATGTCCAGTTGCAGATTTTGCGATGCGTCCTGCACTGTGAAATACTGTATCTCCATAACTGTATAATTGCATGAAATACTGTATTTCTATAATTGCTGCAAGAGTGAGAAAGGCAGGAAATTTCTTTCGAATGTCAGGCCTCTAGCTCACTCTGGAGGCAGGACAACTGAAGCCCCTACCTGCCGTTCTCATTCTGTCAGTGACTATGGCGGCATTTCCATCGACACACGGCTCTGAAAAACCCACCGACGGCCACCGATTAGCCCGAATGCTGCATAATCGCCTCATCCCAGGAAGCAGTGACAGAATTCAAATCATGCTCAGGCAAGTTTTGCAAGGACTTGCGCGAGCCATCATAGGACAGAGTTCTCAGACATGTTACTGAACGAAGACGCATTAAGGTCGGCGTCTGCCAAGAACAGTCCGAGGAAATGCACTATGAGACAAAATGGTAAAGAGAATTCAAAGAATGAAAAAAAGATACAGATATGTTTCAACTGAAGGACCTCTTATGGTCAGAAGGAGGAGAACTTTTTAATTTTAATGTTTTCTACTCAAACGGTATATCAGAAAAACTGGTAAGAGTCATTGCTTTTGAAGAAGCAAACTGCAATTATGATAGTGCGCATGCCTGTCTTCTGGCCCATTTGCAGTTAAACCAATTTTAGGCACAGCCTGCCCTTTAAAAGAATGAGGACTCGCTAACTCATTATTAATTACAGCCTTCAGTTTTGGACTGCACACGGTCTTCTGGGAATGTGCCGGCAACCACAGCCTCCTATGTACTGACAAAGCCTGGCAGATCGCCACGAGAAACGGCCGCCGAAATGGAAAAGTTGGAGCGGCAGACAACAGATGAGAGGAGAGCCGTCACTGGCACCCCGCTGCGGCGAGACGCCGAAACACACTTCTCCCAAGCAAACAAGTCTTTTGGGTCCTTGACGCTGCGAAAGTTGTGCGCTGACGTCCAGGTTCCACAAGAAACGGCTCTTTGATGCTCTGTTACCAGATCCTCGCGCTCCAAATCTGCGACCGGGCACTGTATGGCTACGTTGACAAACTGCCAGGCTTTGTGAGTATAGAGGAGGCAATGCCAAAACATGAAAAAAACTCCAAACTACAAAGAAACCTTTTTGAAGATAGAAGGTCTCCAGAACCGGCATTACGCTTTTGCACTCTCGCTAACAGCCTACCCCGAAAATCCCCAGAAGCCGCTATATTGACTGCTAAGGAGCAATAAACACAAACAGGAACTAACCTCATCCAAGGACTTGTCGCTCCACTCGGAAACAGTAAGCTTGGCCATGACTTGGCGCTTCTTGCGGAAGCACAGGATGTGATTCAGGGGCCAGGGATATACCGAGCCGTAGCGTAGCTTTGTCACCTGAAATGTGAAACGAAAATTTAGACAAGCACTCAACGGATAGCACGAAAGACGTTCCTATGTCGTGATCAATTATTCAATTGCGTATCTTTGTTCATAATTTTAATCAATGCTCCTTTCTAAACAGTATTGGCAGCATTAAAGGGACACTGACAGGGTATTTATGCTCGTTGAAGTCATATATGAACCTCACCTCAAGCCCAACTACCTAAGCACAATTTGCGGCCTAAAATTTGTTTCCTTTCCACCCAAAAACAGCCGGTTGAGAATTGGCTGGTTTCAGTTACGCTGACTCTCGTTTCCATAATCATGTGGCATTCAAACTATATGTACCAAATATTTAAAAGTTGTGGGTCATCTAGGGCACACATTCAATATTAAAAATAGAAAAGAACATGAACCCCTTTTTTGTGGCCTCCAATAAGCAGGAAATATGTTGATCGAAAAAAAAAAAGAAGTGTTGCACAAATTACAGGAAGCACATGTACACGTCCTTCTCAATATGGCGACGCACCGCGAGCTGGACGACGCGATCGCGGCACACGACGAACCAACGTTGCGATAGACATAGGGCCGCTCCTTCGGAACTGTTGTTCGTAGCATCGGCCAATCGATCTTCAAGCGCAGAACATCGAGCGGAAGACGGTGCAAGCAACTTTGTCGTTGTCTACTCTACACGCCAAAAAAACAGAGGGAAAAGAATGTGGTCAGGTGTAAGCTACATGACCTACGGCATCTCTTTTCCTCCTCTACATTTGTCCCTCCTCCTCGGTCGGAGACCTCAATGCGCACATTAATTGGTCAGACTTAAGCTCTCCCAAGCCCACAGGACCATCTGACACTGTCCTTCTCGACCACATAGAAACACTCGGACTTACCCAAGTATGCAGTGAGCCAACTTACGTCACCAGCAATAACCAAGTTTCTTTCCTCGACCTCATGTTCGTCTCTAACCCTACACTCATCTCAAATTGTTTCGCAGAACCCAGCCTCACGGGCTCTGACCACAAAGCACTGACTGCGACCACATACCATCATTTGCCTAAATCCGGACCTCATGCCAGACGCCTCCATAACTTTGCAAGATTGGACACCAACCACCTGAATTCGCTTATACACCTCGCCCCTTGGGGCATGGTGTTCCAAGACAACCATGAAGACCCATATGACATATGGCTCGACTTTATGCACGCCATCGAAGCTGAATGCGTCCCCTCCAGAAAAAGCCGAAACAAACCCCGAGCGCCCTGGATAACAAAGGAGATACTGCTCCAAGCCCGACGGAAGCGTCAGCTGTTCGCACAAGCAAAGCGAAACAGCTGTCCCATTACACTTGAGGCAGCCCGCACCCTTCAGAGAAACCTGAAAAAACAGATAAGAAAGTCACACCAAGATTATGCTTTGGACATGGCACAACGGGCTGTAAGGAATCCAAAGATATTTTGGGCCTATGTAAGGCGTAACAAACAGAACACGTCTGCTCTAAACATATGCCAGGACGGCAAGGCTCTGAGCGACTTGGAGACTGCGGAACTTTTTAGCAAGCACTTCGCTGCAGCATGGACACCACCCTGCAGCCTCTCATCACAACCAGAAACTTGCCCATCATCATCGCAGTTGGCCCCCTCGCCCCGCTTAACCAGTATCCTTATCACCGAGGGTGATGTCAAGGAGGCTCTCACCCGACTGAGTCCTTCACAGTCGCCCGGTCCTGATGGCATCCATCCTGCGCTCCTTAAAGCATCTGGTCAACAACTAGCCCCATTACTGGCCCGACTGTTCCAGCAGCTCTTGGACACTGGGTGCGTCCCCGCCCCATGGAAGCAGGCTTATGTCACTCCCATCTACAAAGGGAATGGATCCCCAGCAGACAAGCCAGAATCCTACAGACCAATCTCAACAACATCAGTCGTCTGCCGTACCATGGAACGAGTGTTAAACTCTGCCCTACACAGATACTTAAACGCCCACGCTCTTCTGTCTCCAGCGCAACATGGCTTTCGCCCTGGTCGAAGCTGTGAGACTGCCCTGCTCACTGCTGTTCACCAGATCAGTGACAGCCTGGACAACTCCACGCCATGCGAACTGGTACAGCTCGACTTTACCAAAGCGTTTGATAAAGTAGACCACAAGCTCCTGATAACCAAACTGGAAAGCACCGGTATCGAGGGCCCCTCCTTCGCTGGCTATCTAACTTCATCCTGCAGAGACAACAAAGTGTGACGTTCAACGGGTCAAGGTCTCAATCTCAAACCGTGCAATCTGGAATCCCCCAAGGGACAGTACTTGGTCCGACCCTCTTTTCAATTTTTATCAACGATATCGTCCAGGTTATAGACTCCGCCACCATCATGTATGCTGATGATCTCACCCTCCTTCAACCGATTCAATCTCAGGAAGACTATAATCGACTGCAACAAGACCTTGATCACATCCAAGCCTGGACGATCAGAAACAAATTACCCCTGAGTGCATCAAAATCTGCTACAATTCACTTCACGACAAAAAGGAAAGCACAGAATCCACCAGTAATTTTAACTGTTAATGGAACTCCATTGGAACGAAAGGAGAACATAACCTTGCTGGGTGTCACCCTTGACAGCAAATTGAGCTTCACTGCACACGTCCACTCCGTCGCCTCACGCGCACGACGGATGCTGGGATTCGTGCAAACTATCAGTAAGGGTCTGGGGCCTGCTGTGCTGGCGCAGCTGTACACTGCGCTGGTCCTGCCCCTATTAGAGTATTGCTCGCCTATCTGGTCGCCACAGGGAGCCTCAGCTCAGGCGACGCTGGAGACCATCCAGCGCCGAGCAGCTTACGGCGTCTACTGCCGAACCTCTCCAAGTCCTCGCTTTTTGCCACGTGACATCTCGACAACCCAACTCTTGAGAGCAGCCAAGTGGAGTACACTGTCCCACCGGCGAGATGTAGCCACCCTACGGTTGCTGGCTCAGGTGATTGGTCCTGGGATCCCGCAGGACGACTACCTTCGCTGTGTGCCCCGGCGCAACGAACGAACCGGGCGCATAGACCCTCTCTTCGCGCGGACCCAACGGCACGACAACTCCTGTCTCCTCCGGGGTGTGAGACTTTGGAGGTCCCTGCCTGACGCCATCACCAGCTTGCCCATCACAGACAGAGACGAGGTGACACAACTCTGCAAGGCAGCAGCCAAACACCTCTAAACCAACACCCACGAATGTCTTGCGTACCTCATCATGCATCACCCACCTCACTTTTCACCCTCTTCACCATCCCATCATCATCGTCCAACACTTCTCAAGCCAAGAAGCCTCGCATCACCATCATCGTCTAGCTGGCCACATAGGCACATATGTGTACGGGCGGAAACGCCTTCTATGCGACCTGTACTTAAATGTACAAATAAATATCTATCTATCTATCTATCTACACATCATCCATATGTCTCTGCCACGAGCTTCCACGCTCATGTTTCAGTTTCGGTTTCGAGCAGGTTTTTTTTACTAGTAAAAATATATGTAGACTCTGTAGCAAAATATTGATTGGGTACTCAGTCTACTCTACTAATACCCTATTAAATCGCCTAACAAAATTTTTTTTGGGGGGGTGTCAGTGTTTTTTTAAATAAATGACTTGGCTTTGGATTTTGGATTTGGATATGTGGCTAACCCCTTTGTAACGAGGGTAACGAGGGATCCCAGCATACCGGATCTAGACCAAATTTATCTGTTATTTTCTTCTTGGTTTTTCTTCCACCAGAGGGTCCAATCTTTTTGTCCAGTTCTACTCTACCACCGACATGGGCTGCGGGCCCCGGCCCCACCAGTGCTGTCAGCGCCGTTGCTCGCTGTCGTTGCCTCTTCTTGTCGATTTCCCGGTAAGCCCAACGCCACCGCTATGTCTCCGCCGCCCTCGGCACCCTCCGGCTGCAGGCCCGCGTGCACTCCAGTATGACGTGCTGCAGCGTTTCTTCAGCCCCCTGTGTGCACAGGGTGCATCGCACATCGATGTCTGTGTACTTGGCTCGAAGCACGCACGTTCGCAGCATGCCTCCTCGGGCACTGAACAGAAGTCCACTGCCCCTGCCGTTGTCCATGAATTCTACCTTCCTCACTTCCTGTTTTTCCCTGGCGTACAAAACAAGTGCCGGCTTCTGTCCTGCCTTCTCCGCCCACCGTTGAGTCTCGGTCTCGGTGACTCTTGTGTGGATGTTTTCCATTTGTTGTTCTGGAGTAGGGTAGAGGAGAGGGCTGTTTATGCGGTACCGGAGGGCCAGCTGCTGGCGTGTCCGTTGCACCCACCTATAGTCCGTTGCAACCTAAGAACGAAGGGCAAGGAGTAGAGACGGGCCGGGGAGGAGGAAGCAGACGGAACGCTGGAGAAGAGAGGGGAAACCTCCTTCTCTCTTTAGCGTTCCGTCTGCTTCCTCCTCCCTGGCCCGTCTTACCCTCGCCCTCGTTCTTAGGTTGCAACGGACTATAGTTGGCGACTCTTGAGGTGGATGTATTTGAAAACCTGTCTTGCCCACCGCCTTTCCTGCATTTGGCAGAGGCGTCGTTCGAAGCCCAGCTTGGCCCGGGCCTCTCTGGCATAGAAGCTGGACCACCCCATGTCCCCCTGCACTGCCTTGTTAGGTGTTCCTCGGCTGGCTCCCAGTGCCGCCCGTCTCACTTCTCTCTGGTGCACCTCTAGGCACTCACGCGTGCAGGAAGACAGGCACAGAACTCCATTTCCAAAGCTGAGACCCGGCACTGCCACCATCTTCCACACCACCCGGGAGATCTCGAAACGGTTGTATCCCCAGAGGGCTCGGGCAGTCGATATCCCCTTGGACCTCCTGCTCTTAGCCTGGAGCCTGGTCTCATGGTCTTCGAGGTAGTTGTGGCCTTGCTGGATGTGGATCCCCAGGTACTTGTATGGTGATACCCACGGTACTTGTTCCCCCTGGATTTTCAGGTCATCTGCCTCAGTGTCTCCTCTGTCCCCGAAGCCCATCAATGCCGACTTGTTAGCACTGAAACTCAGCCCCAGTGCCGCCCCCATTGTGTTGCACTCGTTCATAAGGGCCTGCAGGCCCTCCAGGAGTCTGCCATCAGGACGATATTGTCGGCATAGATTAGCCCAGGGATGTTTCCTCCCCACTGGTTCCCACCTCCATATATTCCAGGGTGAAGCCCTCGGCACAGTCCTGCAGTGTCTTTTCGAAGCCCGCTATGTAGAGCATAAATGGGGCTCCGTGTTTTCGGAGTTTATTTTTCGACAAAATCGGAGGGTGTTTTTCGGAGTTTATTTTTTGCCGAAAATTCGGAGTTTATTGGAGTTTTTTTTTTTTTTATTCCCAATTCTTCGATATTTGGAGTTTAATTTTGCTGTGTTTCCTAATAAAAATAAATAAATAAATATTAACCAAATGTAAACGTATGCCAGATAAAAAAATAAAACGCGCTTGTATCAATTGAAATATCTTCAGTTGAATTTGGCGTTGGTGCCGTTGCCATTGGCAATACTAATTTATCCACGACAAAAGTCACACACAAGTGGCGCTTCGATAAATGCCGATACCTTAAAATTAATAAACTCCCGGATGTAGTCGCTAGGAAGCTCCTAGTCATCCCATCCCATTCCATCAATTTAGCCCGCGGCCGTGCGAGGTGGAGTGGTTAATTAAGGATGTAATAGAGAAGCTTCAACTGCCCCTCTTCCCTGTTTTATCTCTATGGTCCAAAGCTTTCACTGTTACTAAAACATGCCCTTTCCTTTCTCTAAATCAAAAATCGCATGGATTAAACTGAAAACCAAAAGAGTGGCTTTTGTCGTGACCCGAATGTACAACGAACGACCTGTTGCCCTGAATCAACCTTGAAGAGACAAGCGGCAAGACCCCTTTTGACAACGGTCCGAGATTTGAAAGATAATTATGGTGGAATTTTCCCAGGACCATTGGCCCTGTGCTAATCAAACTGAAAAAAAAAGTATTTTACTTTTTTTTTTTGTTGGGAGGGGGGGGGAGTGGCATTGACACATAAATATTCGGAGTTTATCGGATAAATCCGAATTGACCAAAATTTTACCGGCGGGTGTTTTTCTGAGTTTTTCGGATTTATCCGAAAACACGGAGCCCTAGCATAAACAGCTAGCAGTGACAACAGTGGGCATCCCTGTCTCAGACCCTTGGTGATGGCTACTGGATGAGTCATCTCTTCTTGCCACTGTGCCACCACAGCCGTCTCCCTGTAGATTTCCTTCAGCAGGTTGATCCATTCTCCTCCGAGCACCCGCTTTGCTAGCTGCCTCCACAGCTTCTCGTGGTCGACTGAGTCGTAGGCCCTGCTGATGCCGAGGAAGCAGGTACAGTGGATGCCTCTCCCTCTGGGCGATCTCTATGGCCTGCGTCAGAACGAATAAATTGTCCTCAAGGCATCTCCCCCACCGGAAACCGTTCTGTAGCTCCCCCAGGACTCCTTCTGCCTCTGACTATTTCTGCAGTCGGTCTCGTATTATCTGTGTGAACACGCGGTAGAGTACTGATGTGATGGCTATGGGGCGATAGTTGCCGAGCGTCGACTTTTGCCCTTTTCCCTTGCAGATGAGTCGGCTGGAGTCTTGATGTTCGCCACTCCACCGGCACCCATCCCTCCCTCAGGATCTTGATGAGGATCTCGCGCAGCAGTGCTCTCGTCTCTGGCCCCAGTTCCTTCACCAGCCTCATTGAGATACCGTCCATTCCAGTGGCTGTGGTTCCTCCAATCCTCTTGACTGCTCCCTTTAACTCCCTCTCCGTGATTTCCTCTCTGCTCGATTGCTCCTGCAGTTCGTCCTCCATCTCCCCCTCCTCACTGTCTATCTGTTGGCTGTCCCCTGTGAACATGTCCCCAATCCACCTCTCAATGTACCGGTTGGTCTCTCCAAGATCCAGCTCTTCTCCCGTCTCATCGTCTTTGATTACCGCATCCTCCCTGGGCCGGCCTGTTTGGCCCTGTACATGTCGCCAGAACTTCAGTGGGGCCTCACGTCCTGCCTCCCTCAGTTCTTCCAGGAATCTCTTATCTACCTTGGCCATTTTGCTTTGAATCAGAGCTGTCACCTCTATTTTCCTGCTCTGGTATTCCCTCCACTCTCTTGAATCCTTCTGTAGGGCGGCTTTTTTCTCCTCATTTCGTTTCCTGACGGTCCCACACAGAGTTCTGTTTGCCAGTTGCCTTCTTGTAATGGCCTCCCTCACCTCCACATCCCACCATTGTTTTCTCCTTCTCTTCCTTCGTGTCGGTCGTTTTAGTTTTTCCAGGTGGTTCTTCCACCACCGCATGACGTTCCCGTACGTCTCCACCTGCCTGGTTTCCACATCTTCCTCCAGTTTCTGTGCAATGGTTAGTGCTTCCACTCGTGCTATGTGGTGTGGTTTCATAGGTTCACTGACTCTCTTTTCCGTTGGCTTTCCTCCAAAAGTGATCAACAATCTGTTGTGATCACTTCCCAAGCTCTTGTCGCCTTCCTCGTCTATCTCCATGTAGTTCAGTTTTTCATACAGGTCCGGGGACACCAGGCAATAATCAATTGTAGAACTCATCCCTCTGGCCAACCATGTCGTCTTCTTTATGCATTTGTCCTGTGTGCAGTCTTGGGTAAGTTACTTTTAAAGAGTAATTCGTTACTGTTACAGTTACTTTCAGAAAAAAGTAATTCGTTACTGTTACAGTTACCGCAACAAAAAGAGTAACTCGTTACAGTTACAGCTACTTTTAAAAAGTAACGACGTTACTTTTCAATTACTTTTCTATAACACAAGAAATTTAGAAAAAACTAGAAAAATGCCCTCACCAAGTTTTATTGCACGAAATTAAAAAAGTATACCTTTTACATCATATCATAACTTAGCAGCAGTTGCTCCTCGAAATTATCGTCTGAAAGTTTCCCTCGTTTGATGGCGAATACGTCCCCGCCCTTGCTAAACAGGCGCTCAACTAGAGCGCTGGATGGAATTGCTGTGGTAGCGCTAGCACATAGCTGGCTCGTTGACGGTTGCGCTGGGTTTATAAAGTCCCTCGACATATTTCTGTTCGCACCGGCAAGTAAGAAACAAACCCCGCGCAAACATCAGAAAATCTTGACTAGACTGTTGACCCCACGCTGGAGTAGTGGCGCAGATCAAAATACGAAACATGCGCAGTGCAGAGTAGTGGCGCTAATCAAAATACGAAACATGCGCGACGCCCTCCGCGTGAATTGTTGTTTCACGGTTGATTTACACAATTAAAAAGCATTTGCGCAAAAAAAAAAGAAAACCGCAAAATAGATAGTGCTTCAAGATATTTAGATGTAAGTGTTCAGTCACAAAGTACAAGCACGTGCGTAAAGATAATTATATATTTTTTCATCAAATCTACACGTGGCTATATTCGGGTCATGACTTGCGAGCAAGAACGTATTCACAAGTTTGTGCAAGGCCAACATGACACTCAAAATGTCGGAACAGACAATATGGAGAGTGCAAGGAATTGCTAGATTGTACTCGTTCAATGATATATTATTCATAAAAAAACTTGAAAGTAACGACAAAAGTAACGTCGTTACTTTCATCGTTACCTCAGAAAAAGTAATAGAACTACAGTTACAAGGTACATTTTCAAAAAGTAACTCGTTACAGTTACAAGTTACCAAAAACGTAACAAAGTTACAGTAACGCGTTACTAGTAACGCGTTACTATTCAAGACTGCCTGTGTGCTGACGATTACCATGTCCAGGTGTTCCGCCAAGTCCTGCAGCAGCTTTCCATTACCATCTTTCCTCCCATCGAACTCCTCTAGGTGTGCATTGAAGTTGCCTACCATAATGGTAGGTCTCCCAATGTTGTGATAACCTTTTTCAATGCACTTGATCAGCTCGATGTTTGTCTCCCTGCTGTCTGGCCCCGTCCACAGGTACACAACTGCCACTGCCACCTTTCACCCCGCCAGTATCCCTGTCAACCACATGAGCTCTCTGCACTCTGGACTTTGTCTCTGCCAACCTGGCCCACTAAATCATCCTACCCCCTTCCCTTCTCTCACTGCCCTCTCTGTTTACCCAATTCCAAAAAAGCCCTTCGCAATCAGGGGGTCTTTCTTCATCCCTGAGGTGGGTTTCTGTGACTGCGAAAATTCCAATCTTATCGTCTTGTAACATCTGAAAGGCCTCTTCCCATTTTCCTGCTTTTCTTCCTCCTTGCAGGTTCAGAAAGGCAATCTTCACTTCCCTCTTTTCTTTTTTGCTCATCTGTTTTCCTTGTTTCCTGGCCTGGTGCCTTTTTGTGTTTTCCGCCTCTCGTGTTGTTGCGGGCACCATCTCTCTTACTTTCACTTCTTAGTGGGCTGTACACCCCACAGTAGATGCATCCCCTGTGGGGGACTCATCCTCTGGAGTTGTTCCTCGAGTCGCTGTAGTCTCTGGTCCAGAGTCAGCCTGCCTTCCATACTTTCCCATCGCCTTTTCATCAGTGTCACACTTTTTCCCTTGCATGCCAGTCCTAAAAATTCTTTAGTCTGTTACCCAGTGTTCGTCCCTCTTCAATTGCCGCATCTCTATTGTAGCAGCCATCTTCCATGTCATTTCCTGTTCCTGTGTTCTTTACCACCTCCACCCTCGGTCCCAGCTGCTGGCTGTCTCTTGATAGCCTGTTCCACTTGGTGCACCTCTCTCTAAGCGGGTCCCCCTTGTCTTTGATTAAATCTGCCTGCACCATAGTTGCCTCACTGTGCATGTGCAAATTCATGCATTGTAGCTTTATCACATGCATGCTTCATAGCACTTCTTTGTGACATGCCTAAACCTTCCTATTGCGTTACGTTGCTAATGAAAAATTATGGGGAAAAAGTTGGGACAAATGATGTTTTAAAGTACAATGACTTCTAAGTTCATTCATTTTGTTACAAGTTGAAAGATGTGTTTGTAGTCTTTTTTCCCGAGTATGCTTTCTGCGTCAAGTCAACTTTACCAACATGCTCTATGCCGTAAAATCCCGAGAGATGCCTAACCCCCGAAAGATGGCCCACTCCTATTTTTGGCTTGATTTGGTATATTTTTTAAACACCGAAAATAGCCCACTTTTAGCAAAAGTATTGTTGGGATCAACCATGGTCTCGGCGCAAATATGGCTAGTTAGCTACGGAGAAGTTGGTGACTGGGAAGTACAGTCATCTTTGCTTCATTGCCCCTCGCCACCATAACAAGCTTGGAAGGGACACAACCTAAAAAAGCAATTTTTTTACTTTTCTTGATTGTACACCGAAAGTGAGCCCACTCCATATTCTCACCCGATTTGCTCTTGATGTTTGATGGGCTATCTCTTGGGATTTTACGCTAGGTAATTTGTACAATGACAAAGTTTACCTTTCTTTTTGGTGGTGAAGGTAAGTAGAAACTAGGGGTGTGCAAATAATTATTATTCTCAGACCGAATCGGATATGAACTCAGTAGTGGTGGTACTGAATCGAATATCAATACAAAGAAAATAATATCCTAAAAGTTCTTGAACAGTAGGTAAAATGTTCATAAAGAAGTGTACACCATCCACAAGAATACAGTTAACTGTCCACACCATTCTCTAAAAATCTTTGTAAAACACAAGTTTAGTAAATGTTAATGACTGGACTTAACGGCATGATTAAATAGAGACGAAAACTAAAATAAAATCTAAGTTAGTGTCTTGTGACACTAAATTACACCATTGTCCGTGTAACACTAGGCGACGTGGTCGAACCAGCGCCGGAGCAGTAAAAAACTTCTGCATTCCACTGTGCTTTTTCTTAGAAGAATGTCCTGGTTCTACTTGGCTCGTACCGAGCAGTGGCACCGCAGCAGCCGGTCACCGATTTATGGACATTTCATTTCACAAGTTGCCCGACCAGGAGATAGAGGGTACTAACGCACTCGTCGCACTTAGGCTACTTCAGTTTGGTTGGTTTCGGTTCCAGCAAACACAGGGCTGTGTTGATGTTCTATGCAGTTATTGCTTAATTTTTTAACATAAATATGTCCTTTGTGGCACAGAACCAATGAAACCGTGTTACTTGAGACCATGAAGTCGTTTCGAGCTCGAATTGCAGGCTGTTTCACCGATACCTTGATGTGTCTGATTACATTCATTGTTAATTTCAAACTGATGCATGGGGAGGATTACTGTTGTCTACAGTTGTGCCCGATGAGATTACTTTGCAGAAAAACAAACTAATAAAGAAACAAGATATGTGAATGCACAGTGAAGAAGCAGGTCGACAGCCTGATTAACAAGGTGCTGAATCGCAAAGGAAGGATGAACTCTGCGTTTGCTATCGACTATGTAGTTTTCGTGAACATCAACTTTTGCAAACTTCACATGCTGGAAAAGCCTCATATAATGACGCAGAGAATTAAAAAAAAAGCGATCGTGTCTCGGCCTGTTTTCTTTAAAGAAATTAGTACTCGAGAAATATTGAGACAGTCTGACCTAAGCCAAGTAGGAAATTTCTTTCATTATCAGCCTTTTTAAAGTACTCATTAAGAACATTTCACAATATTGGCCTTAGGGAATAAACTATTTGTTATATACAAATAGTTTATACAAGGACGAATTCTAGGACGACCTCGAGGACGACCTCTAGGACAACTTCTAGGATGACCTCGACGACGACGTCTAGAGATTGACCACAAGGACGACGTCTAGGACGACCTCAAAGACGACTTCTAGGATGACACCTAGAGGATGACGCCTAGGACAGCCTGTTGGACGACCTCAAGGACGACTTCTAGGAAGACCTTGAGGACGATGCCTAGACATGATAACAAGGGATAAGGACCCCACTATCTAATAATGCCAACGAAGGCTGACTCACGCTGGTTGCCCCCTCTTTTTATTTTTATTTATTCATACTTGCCACGACCAATGGAGAGTTTTCTGTAAACATACGCAGACACATTTTTTCCCAGATCCTAGTGCATAACAGCTTCGCTGTAAAAATTTGTGATGGGGGCTTGTCCGGTCATCAATTTTACATATAAATGTACTGTGCATATTTCCTCAGATCTTACAAATTTGGGAAAGGGCGCTTAGTGTGGAACGGGCAAAGGCACGGTATTCTACGGTAGGTAGTAATATAAGTATCGGACTACACTTCACAGAGTAAGGTAAAAAAATGCTGTGAACTGGGATGAAAAATGTGGATACAACGCATACTTAAAAGCGCGGAGGGGAGAGCAGAGCGACGAACTGAAGCAACCTAATAGAGGCCGCATCACGTGGTTCCAAGATGGCAGCGCCCATGTGAAGGATGGTGAAAAGGTCTATAGATAGAAAATGTCACCATGTCACGCTTTCTGAAAGCGTGTAAGAGCAGTTTTGTCTGAAAGTGGGCAGTTAACATTAGGTGTAATCGCAGATGGATGAAACAACACCGTAAGAATAGAGGCAAATCAGCACTGCTCATAATGATTGCATCCTAGGAGAAGAGCACAGCGACATCTTTTGGCACACATAGCAGGCACGGGCAGGGGACTTGTGATGGGAGACCTGCAGCGCTAAACCATTCCAACTTTTCAGAAGTTATTCTAAAAACATTCGAGACTTTGAAAAGTTACTATACGATTCAAATGACAAAATGAACAGGGCAATATTCAATTCATTGTTCGAAAATTAGGCATATTTGCACAGCTCTAAGAGCAACAGAAAACAAGGCATTCAGCACAGCTTGGACGTTTACAGTTGAACCTCAATTTGCCGAAACCCGATTTTACGAATTTATTGATTTAACAAACAAATGCGGATTCCCTGCGCAGCCTATGCGCGAGGTCTCCCTTCCTCGATTTTACGATGTTCCCGATTTAACGAAATAATTAGTGGGTCCCGGTAACTTCGTTAAATCGAGGTTCAACTGTACTACCTTTCATCCAACAAGCTGCCGCAGGTAAAAAATTGTTCTCCTTACCTACACTGTTGCTGTCCTGCATACCTGCCTGCAGAGTCATTTCTAAAAACTCTGACCCACTGATTACCTACCGTAAAATAAGCACACACCTCTACTAAAAAGAGTGCTTTTTTTTTTTTTTTGAAGTTTGGAAGTGTTTGGTTACATTAGTGATGTGATTGGCCTACGCCATTTTGGAGCACCTTTTGGAGCAGCCAGAACAGTGTTTTGGAGCAGCAAATGTGGCCTTTGGAGCAAACAAAACAGTGTTTCGGAGCAGCAAAAGTGGCTTTTGGAGCAGCCAAGACAGTGTTTTGGAGCAGCAAAAGTGGCTTTTGAAGCAGATATTCTTAGAAAAATAAAAATATTTGTTTTAAGTGCTGTACAAACAAAGGGCACTTTGTGTTGTGTTGTGTTCTGATGTGACGTGTTGTGACGGAACTCGCTGCTTGTGTTTTTACTGTTGAGACATCCCACAAGTGTACAGTGCTGTAGGCACTGCCAAGCAATTCCGATAAACCGCTTGCCACCGTTTTACTGGTTCCCGACGCGCCAGATTTTCGTCGAAAGTATGCAAACGTAAAACATGGATTGCAACCATCCCGGCTGGTGCCTCTGTCGTGCAATCATGTTCGCATGCAAGTGAGGGCAACCTCGGCAGGCTTGCAGTGGCGCGTGCTCCGTCGCGCGAGTGGAGACAACGGCTGCTCGATCTAAACCGAAACCATGCCACTCCGCTCAGTCGCCAACTGATTCCCAAAATTGTATGTAAAATGTAACTGTCGAGCATACGAGAAAAAACAGTCCAGCGGCGCGTGCTTGCCAGGCCGGCAAACAAGGTACAAGCTAAACACACAATAAAGAACCTGAGCTCACCGATGCAAGACATCGCGAGCCAAGGTCAAAAAGTTCTTGAAGCGCTTTGCGCAATGACGAATGAACTCGAGACGAACAAGCGCGCTGTGCGGGTTCAGAGTGCAGACATTGCCTTCTTTGCTTTAACTCACTTCTCTTCACCAACCTAGTTTCGAGGCAGATTTTTCACCTACCGGGGTACTTCTCGAAAGAAAGCCCACCGAGAGAAACCTAGGTAATCAATACTTCGACACAACAATCTTTTAGTTAAAGAGAGATTTTTTTAGTAACGTATGATTAAAACAAGAAAAGGAATGTTGATGAACATGCGGCGGTACTTAGTTTCATTTTAGAAAGCGCCATATCTGCAGCGATGTAAGGACGGCAAGACCCAACGTCGCGCGACCACAGTGACTGAAAGGCAGGGACCAAATATAGTTTTCCCACGGCCGTTGCTTTCAGGAGTGAGTGCTTCAGCTCACAAAGTAACTCCTGCCGCGCAAAAACGTGGTTTCGTTTCACAGCACGACGGCATGGCTGGTACCCGGCATGCTAGCGTCAGAGCGTCCGCACACACCTGCGTCTATCGTTGAAAATGTTTTAAAAAAGACGCGAGACAAGACCCACTACATGACGAGAACGTGAGACGGCGGGAAAATCACGCAGGACCGGATGGACAATTGATGCAGGGTACTTTGTGTCGGGCGACGCTTGCGCCAAATAACCCACGCATGCTCAATTACGGTACTCGGTTTAGTTTTGGTTTTGAAAGGCGACCGAAACTGGCTGTTTGGCGCAGATTACCCATTTTTTTGGCAAAATGTAGCAGGATGTAGCAGGGCTAGCCCCTTGGTGCAGTTTGGCGCAATTGGCGCAGCAATCATATCACTGCTACATTGCAAAAGCGTCACAAATTTCACTCGAAGAAGTGGCCACCCCGTATGTCTGTTCTATTTAACTCATAACATTGGGATGATACTTGAGCAGTATTTTATGGAATCAAATCAAACAAAAGTCTACTACTGGAGTGCCTTCCTAACAAGTACTAAGTTTTCAAACTAACAAATGAAGTGAAAGGCTGCCACGCTTAAATAGCGAACAATAGTTGCACGGCCTGGTACAGCGAGGGGTGTGTCACTCACCTCATTGTAGGTTTCCTCATTCGCCCAGCAGATGTAGAGCTGAAAGGAGACAAACAGAGGAAGTGTTTACCTCGACAGCTGGACAATTTTTCACTAGGTCCTTTCCTCTGTTCTGAGGAGAACGACTTTTCGAGGGCAGCAACGTGAAGTAATGAAACGTTTAATTATAGACACAGGCATTCACCCATCTCTAGTGCTAAGTAAACACCAAAGCTCACGTGGAATATCGGCCTCATTTGAAAATGATAGCCAGTTCTGCTGAGGCACTTGCCATACCTGCGGACAGCTGTATGAAGAGGCCTGCCAATTCGTGAGGTAGAGCTATATGTAAACACGAGACATTTGTCTCCCTCCCTATTCTCCAAGCACAGGGTTTATATTGATACCCAATGGACCTTTTTCCAGTAATCCTTTGCGTATGCATACACCTAGTGCCACTAAATAAGCTACGCTTCAGAGTAACGACACTTGGCCATATTGTGGCTTAAAATCATGGTTGCCGGTTATCTGAAATAACAGAAACGCTTTTCCGCCATTCACACAAATGTTTAAACAGTTCACTACAAAGCAAAGTAATATTACATGAGCTTTCTAACACCAAATCTAATGCTGAGGAAGTCGTACTTTTGAATCATGACGATTGGCAGTTGCATCTGCTCTGCACAAGCACCAAAATGGTGGTGCCCACAACAATGTGGGAGAACGGAGTGCCGATACTCTAAGCGCAGCTCATTTAGTGGCTCCACATACACCCTCTCCTTTGGCCTTGCTTTCCGCTGGAGTCATTTTCTGAAGGCATCGTCCTCTACGACCAACACTGTCGGCAACTATCTTTGCACATCTTTTGTCTTTCTCGACGGTTATGTTCTTAGCATCGGTAGTATGGGGCACAAAAATCAATAAAAACCAATGTTTTCCGACGGGCGGAGGCACATGGGCTGCCCCTTATTTGTAGTTCGCAGACAACTCCCTAGATGGTGCTCGTTACTGGAAAAAGGTAAAGTTCCTCTATATTGGAAAAGTAGCGACAACCTTTGATCACGCCACCGAGCTCAGTGGTAGGCCGGTTGTATGACACCTGACCTTCCCTTAACGCTCCGCCCCTTTGGTTGACATGAAAAATCCAGCAGATTTAGACATGTTCTCGTCGCTGGCTGCGCCAGCGCCAGTTTTAATTCTACGTCAGGTGGATTCGGACTTGTTTAGATGCTTATTCTAATTTTGTTCTTGTCGTTTGCCGGGCTCGTTTACTTTTCATAGCTTTTCGAGCAGACCGAGATCACTGCATGCATGTTTCACTATGAATCGCATTGTGGAACAGCCGAGATGCATGTTGCAGTGCAGTGGACTGCAGCATTCGAACAGATGTTGGCAAAAAGTTGTTCTGCGTTCCTCGCAGGAAAGAGAATGCTACCAGAAGAAAAAGTGTGATTGCACAGAATCGGGAAAAGAATTTTACACCCACGACAGGTACAAGAGTGTGTGAAATGAGTAACATGAACTTACAAAAAAAGGTTAGGAAAGACTAAAGGAGCTGTGAAACGATTTTAACGTTGAAAGAATTGGCATATTCTACTTTTGACATTGTTCACCTTGTCACAAAGGACAGAAAACACACCTCCTTCCTTCGAATTCGAAATGTTGCGATTCCGCCGCGTAATCGCGAGGCAAAAATTTGAGATATTCCTCGACCTGCAGCCGCTAGCGGCGACCACTGAAAACATGCGGCATGACGTCAATGAGGAACCTTGTAGAAAGATAGCAAGTTGTGCGAATACCTGCTCGATAAAAGGTAACATTTCTATAAATCTTGTCGTTCCAACATATATATAAATGCGTCAAAAACCTGGTATCATCGACAAAACTTTTATTATACGGAGTTTCAGTGGCGACATCTATCCTAGGTCCAAAAACGTCAGCAGCGGAACAGCCGCCAGAAGCCGGAGGGGGAGGGGGACAGGGCCGGACGGGTATGGCCAGACACGGATGAGACTTTCCTCCTTTCTTGGCTGCGCCCGACAGCACGTGGTCACGCGGTCGCAAGCAGACGAGTTCTCGCCGCTCACTGATGGCTCTAAAGAGAGAGCTTCACCGGAACCCCGCGCCTTCCCCATTGACGTCACAGCGCACGTGACTCGGAAGTTAGTGAAGGAGTTGAGAGGCGCCGAAAACCTCGATCTTTGTCTATTTTTAAAATAAAAACTAGGACATGCAGGCAAAAGCAGTTTTTTGTTCTTCAGAAATGTCGAGACACCAACTCCCACATTAGTTAAGCAAAGCACTGAAACTGTTGCACAGCTCCTTTAAACACAGGAACCGGCATTACAGAATAGAGGGATTCGTTTATTTTACTTGATCGTGAGAGTAAAAAATCTTGCAAAGCCTCACGTCGTATATACACACTTTCTAAAACAATAATTGTCGTGAAGTGCATATTTTAGTTAAGGAGTGTGTGAAAAAAAAGGAATTAATTTTTCGTGCTAGTGGATATTATGCCGATCGCACATTGAAGCAAAGCGTATCCACTCGTGCAGATTGGTAAGCAAATGCACATCTGCTTGAGCGGTGCAGACCATTCTGCGGGGTTTCTTTTATGTATATATAGCGATGCCACAAAAAACTGCCCCACGCACGGCATGACAATACACGGCACTTTTCTTCTCTAGCGTAGCAAAGAGTCGCATATCCGATGCAGTATGCAGGTCGTAATTCCTAAGAATTGTGAGCCGGTCCCTTACGGAAATGTGTTGTTTTCCGATGCAAAGTGTCATTATTTTCGTGTAAGTTGTATGTGTATGTGTACACTAGGCCTCGGTCAAAACCACTTTGACAGCAATGACTGCGATAGTACGCCGTCCTGCCTGCCAATAGCTTATGCATGTTTATGCTATAATTTTTCAAGCTCTTTTTAGCACGGAGACAGCAGCGATTGCAATTTGCGCTTATAGTCGTTGGGTTCGTGGAAGATCGCAGGATCAAGAATTTCTCGCCGCGCAGATTAAGTGGTGTTGAATATCATGAAGTCCTTCTGAAGTATTCACAACACACTAACCCTTTAAAGGGGCCCTGCAAGGACTTTTTTACTGGTTTTTAATTTGCACCGAACCTGAGCGCACTGAACGTAGTAACTTAATGAAACTTTTATTTTCTCGAATTTCACTTCATTCTAAAAGTTATTGGCAAATTAAAATTACAAAAACAAGCAAAAAATAACTTTTTTCATGGCGTCATTGGTCGCTTGAGTGGCCGTGAACTAAAGTAGGGTAGTGAGCTCAGCGAACGCTCACGGCTGTCGCACTCCGTGTCAATGGCTCGAGAGGGCGCCACTAAAGCATGTTCTGGATAGGCTGTATGAAGTGGGAAGCCAGGGCGGTTCGCATTGCATTTGCTGCGCGATTAAACACTAATTCAGTATGACACTTCACTGGCCACAAACGACAGCAAACATGGGGTAAAAATCAGTTCAGAACGGGAGCCACTTCACGCTGCCATACCACCGAACGGCAAGCCAAACCTTGCCGAAGGCATTCGGAATGCTTGGAACCGGTCGGATCCTCGAGCTCGTACACAACCGCAGCGCCACCGCACACATCCGGGACTTTTCTACACTCGCAGCTTGTCGGTGACTGATCCCTCTACCCCTTTCTAGTATACGCCGCCTTCTCCACCGCTTGGTGGTGGGTATGTCGACAGGTCATTTCTTGTTTCCGTACTTTATAAACAGCATTTGTTTCTTTTCTGATCTAAAATACTGAACAAAAACTACTTTCATAAATAATTGAAACGGTTTGTGCCACTTGTATTTTGTATTTCGACTAAAAAGAAGCTTTTATGGCTCTGACCAGTAGTAAGCCCAGGACGAAAGACTTCAAATATCGCGCGCTTTCGGCGCTGCGGATCACGCCCGTAGGTGGAGGAGGGTTACCGCGTCGCCTGGTTAAAATATGACGCACTGATATTTAGTTACTCCCTCTGTGCCCGCTGGCTTGCCCAAACCCCAAGAGATGCGGAGACCACAAAAAAGGTAGACGCTTAAATATGCTTGCAGGGACCTTTTAAAGCCGTGCAAAAAACCCCAAAAACATGTCTTTTATTGATTTACGGCAATGGTAGCTTACAACGCTCATGAAAACCACATTGTACTCTTTAGTTCTGTGAACCCTATCCGAAAGTAGAAAGCGCTGCCGGCATGTTTAATTAATTTTCTCTTGGTGTTTAACATTTGCGTGGCGCTATATGCACTATGAGTATATATCAGCGACCTGCACTTGCAAATACACAATGTGAAGGAGTGTGCTCTCTGGATGCACAGAGATGACACGGCCGTCGTCAGCTAGTTCTGCTTCTTGGTACCCCTAAGCGGCGTCCGCGGCACCAAAAGAGAGAAAAATAAAGAAGTGAGGAGGAAAGAGGTCACTACCTTTCCATATAAAGGTACCTCAGTAAAAGGCCAGGACAGGGGTGTTGCGAAATATCAGGACATAGATATAGTGTGTGGAGCATACGGGGAGTAAATGGAGACGGCTGAACGCTTAATACTTTACTGTAAGGGCTTCACCCTGCGGTTGTTCAAGGTAATACCTGTTTCGTACAGGCGTTGGGCGGTTATCGGACTGGTGGTACAAGGCAAAGGAAGAATAACGTTTGTTGTTCGTTTTCTTTCAATCCGTAGGGCGGAAAGTGTGCGCACTGGGTCAAAAGGGCACTACCGTCACACGGATTGTAACTTATGGTTATGAAGAATAGTAGACAAGTGCAGTGATTTCCCTACCCACCCCTAGGGGGGGGGTCTACACCCCCCTTGTTTTTCTAAAGGCACCCCTTAATTCGCAACGACTCCTCTACTCTCAACCCCCCCCCCCCCCCTAATTTCAATTCCTGGGGAAACCCTGGATAAATGCTTGTGCTTAGCGGCGATATGAGTTTCTTTGCCCTCCTCCATTAAATCAGAATTTAATCTGAGATCAGTTAATTGTTAGATTTAGGAGCTTTGGCTGGGTGGTGCAAGCCGCCACCTGATTAAAAGGGCTTAGAGCCGTATCCATCCATCCATCAATCCCAGGTCTGTTATACACTGAAACTTCTATACAGCGACTGCCACACTCCACACCTGCTGGCCTATGCTTCCTAAGATAAAAAGCTATAGACTGAGAAAGTTGAAGGCAGCTTCTCTAGCAGCTGACTGCCATTATTGTCAGCCACACCGGCTACTTTAGCACTGTTTATTTTGTCCATAGCTTCCCAACAGCCCAACATGGTAAGCAACATTGAAAATTCTCAACCAATGCAATGTGGGACTCACCTCAGCACTAACAAGCACGGTGTTGATGAGAGACATGTACGCCCTGATGTCCGCCTTCTGCTGAACACTCAGGTTTTGGGTGAGCTGGATTCCCTGTTGGAGGAAGTCAAGTACAAGATACACAACATCACGTCATTTCCTGCTACTAGGCTCAGCTCGAAGAATGGGGCATTTGCAATTAGAAAGACCAAATTTTTCTAAAAATGTTTTAGAAATTTGTTTTAACTAGTTTCACTTCAGAGCACAACTCTGTGTAGGTAAAAGCTGAAGATGGATGCACCCCATTTTCGAACAGTCAGCTGTCATTTAGCAATAAAAGTCAGTTTCCCTGTTCTGGTTGCTCAACAAGAGCAGAGTTCCATTTTGAGATGTCATCAACTAACATCATGCTCTGAGATGTACCTCCTTGGAGAAAAGTTTAAACTCACTTCATGGGGTGCTGATTTTTAGCACATATTTGATGATGCATGTATGAGATATGTTTGGGACAACTTGTACACTCCAACACCACTTGAGAGCTGTGTTCACTCAAACAGTGAATTGACTTGCAACTTGAATTGAACAAACTCTAACTCACCTTTGTGTTCACAAAGGCAACGATGGGGTCCATTTCAGCTATTACGAACGACCCGCACTTTAGCACTGGCATGTTACCTGTGGAAATAAAAAGGGAATGTATTTGATTATTGTCCTGATAAAGTATGAACTCAGGAGAGTTGACAATAGACAAGTAGCGGATAGCTCACGATAATGTCTGTACGGAGCCGTCGGACACCATTCCTGATGATTGTCAAGTGTTAAATTAATGGCACCAACAAATGGGGCCATATAAAAAAGTCGGAGGTGAAGCTCCAAAAACAGTAGAGGACATAGAGCTAACCATGACTCTCATGCACACTTCATGACTCCTAAATTGGGATACTTTAAAGAATGTCTAGAGTTCCGTACAGACGAAACAGTAGCAGACGCAGTAGAGTTCCGTCCAGACAGAACGATAACAGGCCCAGTAGGGTTCCGTCCAGACGGAACGACAGCAAGCGTCGTAGGGCCCCGTATGTTCCGTCCCGGGGGCCCAGTAGAGAGTATTGTTCCTTTTCGTGTCCAAGCTACAGAAACATTAACAAGCTCTTAGTAAATTTTTCAGGATGCCAAGGGTGTTTTTTTTGCGATTATTTACAAGGCAGAGCCACAATACCAGGATCTTATTCTGCAAACCTAATTACAAAATTATTAGGGCTGGGCGTCGATTAAAAATTTTAACCCGATTAATCGCCACCTTTAATCGATTAATTAATCGATTAATCGGTTGCGTTGATTTCTATAAATAATATATTAAAAAGAATGCAACAACTCGTCGTGCCTTTGAACACTTATTTTACTCTTTGTTACACGGCGCAAAGGACATTTAGAATTGAGGATAGATATAGTTCAACGATTCAAAGACTCGCATATTTTTGCTCCAGCTCCAAAGACAAAGAAGTTTGTCCACATTCTCCAACAGGAAGACAAGAAGTCAGAGCTTGGGCGATGCTTTCTTTCCTTTTTCAGAGAAAGAGGCCCTAGTGAGAAGGCGTTGATTGTTGCCTGCGTTTTGGCGGATGGTCCTTGCTGCAGCGGCGTACATGGGTGCTTCGCTCGTAGGGGATACTGAAGCGAACTTACGCTTCCACTGTACGAAAACGGCTTTTTGCAGATGATGCAGTGGACTTCCTTCGAGTTAAAAACTTTACCGCTGGAGTTTACTTTAAACCCAAACTTTCCGGCGAGATTGCCTTTCATACTCGTGTACTCGTCCATTATTACGGGCCGAATACTGGAACAAGTAACCATGGCGTTGTTAGCTTCTCAGCTTGTTTTCTGCTTGTTTGTCTTGCCTGGGTAGGATCTGTAATAGATCCTCAACACTTGAAGTTTCGCGGTCGTAAAGGGGTCAATTGCGGGCCCGGCTTGTTCATCTGGCCTCGGCAGAACTGTAATGTATATCCTCGAACACGTGACGCTTCGCGAGAGCGAGAATTGAACCTTGTTCATAGCACTTGGTTGGGAATGGAAAACCGCTCGGGACAGAACGACCGGATACAGTACACCACGCAGCGTTTGGGGCGGGGCATGAGTCACCCCTAGCTTGGTCAGGTCGTCCAGGACAGAGCCATACGTGCGTCCAGTTGACCTCTTTTTGTGTACCGATTAAAAAACCGATCAACCGGTTAAAAAATTTGATCGCGATTAAAGCCTTAATCGATTAATCGGAAGGTTAATCGATCAATTGCCCAGCCCTAAAAATTATACGCTGCAATCACGGAGAAACGTCATGAGAAGCTCAGACAGGGAGTGCTCCTTCATTACGACAATGCACCCAGCCTCAGATCTTGCATTAGAATGGTTGTCATTCCTAAACAAAGCTTTGGAAATTATATCCATTGCATTCACTGTATCTTTTTCCCAATAACAACAAGCTCTTTAAAAAAAAAATGAAAGAAACATCCACATGGAAGGAGATTTTTAATGGTTAAATGAGTTAAGAGAGGCAGGAGATGCGTGGTTTGCAGAGGTTGGACATACTGTTTTCCAGGAAGCAGTAGAAATTTTCTAAAATTTCTGGGACACGTGAATTTAACTTTAAAAAAAAAAAAAGCTTAAATTAAAATAACATAGGAACATTGCCAGTACGTTGTTACTCCGAAAATGGGTCATGGGTGGAGCATATAGGGATCAACCCCCATGTATGCTGGACGGTGCTTCAGTGGCGCCTTTCTCTTCCGTCTGGACGGAACTTTAGCGGCGGCTATCGTTCCCTCTGAACGGAACTCTACGGGGTTTGCTAACTTTCCGTCTGGACGAAACCCTAGTGGTGACAATTGTTCAGTCTAGGGAGCCTTCATGTGTGAAGGCTCCCTGGTTCCGTCTGGACGGAACCCTAGCCACAGCCTACTTTAAAACAGGGGAACATAGAAAACACTGGAGCGTACTGGAACCCCATAACTTTCACAAAGTAGCATGAACCTTCATAATGTTCTATGTTCCTACAAGAGTCACTACATGCATCGGCACCAATCTCTACTAGGAGGCTTCGGAGCTGATACCTGAGAGGAGCACAAAGTAAAGAAAACTACCATAGCTTTTTTTAGACTTTTTACATATCAGTTACATATTTAATCTGCACGAAACCTAGTAGTCCGGTTACTTAGTCAACGTGGCTCCAGTAGCGCAGATTGGAAACTCGAACCTATCATTTTAATGAAACCCCGCGGGTGTAGCACTTCTTTGTTATCCCCCTTCTGATGGGAAGAAAGCAAGCGATCACGTCCCCGTGTCAAAACTAAGAAACAAAATCAATGGGTACCGGAAGGCGAGATACTCTCAACGTTTGCACGCATTTCCACTTCGTGGTCGAGTCCGGCCATCCTGAGGAAAGTCTGAACGCCCAGAGAGCTTGCACTCTCTGGCAAGAGGATCTGCGACTCTGCAAAGTAGGCATCAAGTCGCCAATCAATCAATCAACCAGCCAAACAGATAGGCACAATATTTCCAAGCGTTTCGTGTGGTGGTTTTCTCGAAACGAGAACTCACTTTCGAAGGACTGAAAGACTTTGGCATCATCGGGCCAGGGCTCGTGAGCTGCGATAAAATTAGCTGTGTCCAGTTAACGCGATTCCATCGAAAAGCGGGAACTTTGCTAAGATCCAAACATTGACCGTAGACGGTGCAGACGACCTTGCTTCGGAAATCGCATCTACACACGAGGAAAATGTAACCTTACTCACCTCCAAGTTCGACTGCGATAGATTCCGTCAAAAGCACGGAAGGCATGTTTAAAACTTATGGTTATATCAAAAGTACCTAACCATTAAATACAGCAATACATTGTATTCTGACTCTGCGCTGTGCGTGCGCCGGTACGAGGAGCAGAAACGAGTAGATGGCGGACGAAGCGAGAAGCTTTCTGGTGGTATCCTGGTGGCCGATTTGGAAAACGAAGTAAGGAAAGCCTAGCGGAAAACCGTAACATATCGACTCAAAGTGATGTAAAATAATCGGTAAATATGTATCAAATTTCGCTGAATGTATTATGTACTAAATACGTATGCTTGCAAACTTAAGCTACAGCTGTTGGTATCATATCTCTTTGCATGATATCGTTGATAGCGGACGTAGAGAGGAAAACTGAGCCACGCCCTACAACATTGTGCATCCAGCTGCAGCAGTCGGCATGGCGTCCTTGGCGCTCGGGGTAACCCCTCGATTCGTTCAAACATTGCGTCTACTTCCTAAATTCCTTCCGCCCGGCACCTTCTGTTCCCAATCTCCGGAATGTGCACCTCACCGCCTTCCTGCTCGGCGTCAAGGGCACGGAACTACGGATGCCGTCGCTTTCGCCCACCATGACCGAAGGCACCATCATCAAGTGGCTGAAGAACGAAGGGGACCCAATCCAGCCAGGGGACGTCCTCTGCGAGATTCAGACGGACAAGGCCGTCGTCGCCTTCGAGATCGAAGACCCCGGCACGCTCGCTAAGATACTGAAGGACGAGAGCTCGGGCGCACTGTCCGTCAACACGCTCATCGGCATTATGGTCGAGGAAGGCGAAGATTGGAAGGACGTCGATGTGCCGACTTCGGACGAAGCTCCGACCGCTGCGCCGGCCTCTGGGGTGACCGCCGCCGCCGCCGCCCATGCGAAGGGAACCGCAGCAGTACCGGAGAAAGCCGCAACATCGGCAGCTAAACGAATTCTGGTAGGTCCAGCTGTCAAACACCTTCTCGATGCTTACGGCCTCAAGCCTCAAGACGTTCCGGCTAGTGGTCCGCACAATGTTCTCCTGAAGGCGGACGTTATCGAGTTTGTGCAGACAAAAGGCGTCAAGAAGTCTTCTGCGCCTGCCGCGGCACCTCTTCCGGCTGCGTCAAAGCCGGCGCCGCTGGGCGGCCCCGTAGCCGCCGAAGAGAACGAGTACGAGGACGTCTCTTTGACCAACATGCGACGCGCCATCGCCAAGCGGCTAACACTGTCCAAAACGACCATCCCTCACAGCTACATGACCGTCGTGTGCCACATCGACGAGACGCTCAAGACGCGCAAAAAGTACGCCGCCGACGGCGTCAAGGTGTCCGTGAACGATTTTATTATCAAGGCGGTCGCGATGGCCCTCGGGCGCGTGCCCGCCATGAACGCGGTCTTGCAGAAGGACGACAGCGTCCAGATGAACTCGTCGGTGGATATCTCCGTGGCGGTGGCCACCGCTTCGGGCCTCATCACGCCCATAGTCAAGGACGCGGACGGGCTCGGCATCGACGAGATTGCCAGCACTGTCCGGGAGCTGGCCGAACGGGCCCGGCAAGGAAGCTGAAGCCGCACGAATTCGAAGGTGGCTGCTTCTCGATCTCAAACCTGGGCATGTTCGGGATCTCCGAATTCAGCGCAGTCATAAACCCGCCCCAGGCCGCCATCATGGCGATTGGCGGCTCCAAGGCGGTGCCTGGACCGGACGGAAGACCGCGGCAAGCCATGGCGGCGACGCTGTCCTACGACGCCAGGGTGGTCACCGACGAGAGCGTCGCCGAGTTCTTGAAGGCCTTCAAGGAGCACCTGGAACAGCCACTGAACATGCTTGGGTTGCCCGTGGCGCGGCATACGGAAGCTCAGAGATCGTAGGAATTGTGCGGTGTTGTCATAGTTAATTAAACTTGTAGATATTAGCGATACCTAAAAACCGAAAACATGCTCATTCAGCCAATGCTCTTTTCTTGGCAGCAGTGTACTTTACGCGTTTTTGCTCTCGATATGGCATAGTATTTATTGTAGAGGTATACTTTGACGGTGCTGATAGTCGTTACTTCCTGCCTATAATGGTTCTGAAAATGTCGAGACATTAGAATCACCAGTGTCTCAACTCCATGTCTGCTGAAGAGCATGTAATAAATGCCATCTGTGCACAGGCATGGCTTCTGGGTAATGCTTCTATAACACCTGTAGTATACATGCTTGCAAACACGGCATCTGGCTGTTGCCATAACTCTGCTGGCATCCATGTGCCTGCATAGACGGGCACCAGCCAGGGTGCCATGCTTGGAATTGCGTATAGAAGCATTTTCTAAAAGCCACTAGCTTAAAGGGGCGATGCAACAATTTTTGTACTTTGCGCGAATACCGCTTAGAATGCATCCGTGACGTTAATGACCATTGAAACACGTGTTCGTTTTTCACCCCACGCAATAGAAGTTCCAGAAAAAAATTAAAGAAAAACGAGCACCGCTCACCCTCCCAACTCGCAGCCAGAACAAGCGGCCATGTGATCTGGAGCCGATTATATGCCGCCAATGTTGATCATAGCCATGCGCTGGGGTTGGCAAAGCACAGGACGCGCGCTGAGTTCCAGACATTGTTATGGCTTGGCTATTGTCGTCATTGCAGCCATTGGACCCCGGCCGCTACCCGAATGCATGTCGAGGCATCGATTGTCACGAGCCCAGGTCGAATGCGTACGCAGTCTTCGCGTCCACTATGTGAGCAGCATTTGAATATCGTCGCGGCTGGGATCGCAAAGCTCGATGACGCACTCCCGGGATCGTACTGTTGCCATTGTCCCCACAGCTCCGTCATCAAATTTCGTGAAGGAGAGACTGAAAGAAAAGCTCCGCTTTCATCCTTTGAATTTTGCCGCGACGAAGACGCTTCTTGGTCAGTGGTGTTGCGTTCGAGTATTCTTGGGTCCCACTAGTGCCAGGAAGCTGGTGTAAAGAAATATTCCTACCCAATGTCGTTGCACAGCCCCTTTAAAGGGGCCCTGCAACAACTTCTTGACTGGTTTTTAATTTGCACCGAACCTAAGCGCACTAAATGTAGTAACTTAAAGGGCAACTCCGGTCCATACTTTCAATTTTGGGATTATGACTGTTCTTAGTGCAGTCAGCGTCTCTGAATTGCAAGGTGTAATTTTTTCTCGTTATTGCGCATAGTTTTAAAGATATCGGCGCCTCAGAGTATTGTTTGGGCGCGGCCAACCAAACCGAAACTAGCCGCTCGATGCTCGGCAACACTGGAAATCAGCGGCTATGTGAACGTGACGTCAGGATCGTTCTCGTTCAACGAGTACACAGGCCGAGCGGCACCTACCTCTGTTGCGCTAGCCGTCTAAAGATAGGAGGTAAGCTGATTTTGTTTTAATTCTGTATAGGTGGTAGTTATCCAGCATATGTAGCAAAAGTTAGTGCGTATACCCAAAAGCTAGCGACTGGAAAACCCGTGAACTCGTACGGTGCCGTACTCAGCGGCCGCCGCCGTGCATGCGCTATGCTGTACTCGTCGCTTGTATACCCAAAGGCTAGCGACTGGAAAATGAGTGAACTCGTTCGGTGCCGTACTCTTGGCGGCTGTCGCCGTGTATGCGGTCTTCCGTGTTCGTCGCTAGGCCTAAATTGTCGTCGGGGCTCCGTGGATGGAGTGGCGTTGCTCTACGCAGCGCTCTCAGTGACGTACAGTACTGGGAGCCCTCTCGCTTTCGCGCTGCGGGTCAGTCCCAGACACGAAGCTTTGAGGCTCTCCTGCGCGGGCCGCAACGCCCGAACACACGTGTGCTGGGCTGTACACGTCTGCTTTTTCGTTCTTTTTTTCCTCGGACGCGTAAAAGCCGAAGTACAAAGTTCACTCGTCGAACAGCGTTCACCCACACTTTCTCCAATTTCCAGTCCGTTGGAAACTTGTGAAAAAGCAACTTCGTCTTCCGCAGCGGGTTGTTCTAGCAGCCCACAGCGCTACAAGTTGCACTCGGCATCTTTCGAGGAACAGCTGGGCAGTCTTGGGCGCACCGAGTTGCTCGCTAAAACGAGTCTTGGAGTCCTCACAAGCAAATAAACAAAAGGCTATACCGAAGCTACACGGGCTACAGATAAAAGCAACGGCTAAACACGCCAATCACAAGCCGAAGTAGCGGTGGTAGCGGCTCAAAGAAGCGCACTCCGCGCAACGCCCGGGCCGGAGGAAAAAAGAGAACGATACTGACGTCACTGCCCAATGTTGCTTTAGCGATCGGCGACCTGCTGGCCGCCCGCTAAGGAGCAGCGGCTCGCGGCGGGTCGCATTTTTATTATCGGCATTAGTTGAGAATGCGGCGTCCCACGGACGTAATATTTTGGCTGGTGTCGTATTTTGTGTCACTACAGCGATACCAGTAATTTATTTCATTTTGAGTTTTGGCCGGAGTTGCCCTTTAATGAAACTTTTCTTTTCTCAAATTTCGCTTTCTTTTAAAAGTTATAGGCAAATTAGAATTACAAAGACAAGCAAAAAATAACCTCCTTCATGACGTTGTAGGTCCTAACTTGAGTGGCCGTGAACTAGAGGAGGGGTAGTGAGCTCATCGAGCGCTCACGGCTGCCGCACTCCGTGTCGACGGCTCGAGAGGGCGCCACTGAAGCATGTGTTAGATAGGCTGTATGAAGCGGGCGGCCAGGGCGGCTCGCATTGCATTTTCTGCACGATTAAAGACTAATTCGGCGTAACACTTCATTGGCCACAAACGGCGGCAAACACGGGGTAAAGATCAGTTCAGAACGGGAGCCACTTCGCACTGCCATACCGCCAAAGGGCCAAATCGCCAGCCAAGCCCGCACCGAAGGCCTTCGGAAGGCTCGGAACCGGTCAGATCCTCGAGCCAGTATACGATCGCAGCGCCGCCGCGTACATCCGGGACCTTTCTACGCTCGCCGTTCGTCGGGGTCTCATCCCACTAGCCCTTTTTAGTATGCGGCGTTTTTCCACCGCTTGGTGGCGGGTATGTCGACGGGTCATTTCTTGTTTCCGTACTTAATAAACTGCATTTGTTTCTTTTCTGATCTAAAATACTGAACAAAAACTACTTTCATACATAATTGAAACGGTTCGCGACACTTATATTTTGTATCTCGACTAAAAGAAAAGCTTTTAGCGGCTCTGACCAGTAGTAAGCCCAGGACCAAGGACGTCACATTTCACGCGCTTTTAGCAACGCGAGTCGCCCTCGTAGGTGGAGGAGGTTTCCGCGTCGTCCGGTTAAAATATGACGCACTGATATTTACTTACTCTCTCCGTGCCCGCTGGCTTGCCCGAACCCCAAGAGACATGGAAACCGCAAAAAAGGTAGACTCTTAAATATGACTGCAGGGCCCCTTTAAGCTCAGTGTGTCATGTACTCCAAGTAAGGGCAATTCATTAATTTAAAAAATCATGGTTCCAGAACGTCTTGCATGAAAATATATATGGCTTATGTGACATCATTGCACCATACTGGTGGACGTTTTTACTTGTTCTTGCCAAGAATAAAGCTGGTGCAAATCACAAGTTCCACCCACAAGCTCTTGAGAGTTCACTCATAACCTTCCAAACCGACAATTTCTACAAATGATCGATGGCGATGCTTGATCACAGACAGAGCAAAGTGCCCATGAGGGTTCAGTCTGTTTGCATCATGTTCAAGTCTCACTCCTTTGCCACCAATAGACCAATTTCACCAACCATCTGGCACATGTACAGTGCCACTATAACTTTGGCCCACAGGAGGCAGTGCATGAATGGGTTGTGCCATTTCAATGTATCGCAGCAGCGTAGCCAAACTAAGCGTCGCTGAACGATATTCCCAATGCTATATTGGCCAAACATCAAGGAGAATGATGTAGGTAAACATTACTAGATTAGCTCAGTTACGGAACTGCACATCGACGCTGCTTGCACGAGCATTGCAACCCTCCACTCCCCCACGGCTCACCTCCTGACATCGACACAGCACCGTTCTTGAAGGATGGCTGCTATGGTAGCTGAAGTGTACTCTATAGAATATGTATGTTTCAAAGCACGGCATCTATATGGATTTTCACCAGAATCCACGAAACACAGTTTTGAAACAAAAATCTATATGGCACTTCAGACGATGGGAGGCGACCTGAAGGGAGTGAGGGGGAGGTACCCCCTCCACAGGAGCTCCACAACTCTGTGCTGGCGTCTGCAGTAGTAGCTGTACTACAGCACAAGCCTAAAGCAAATAGCATCTTGCACGAGCGTTTGTCAATGCCTTATTTAGGCGAGCGCGTGCAGTGCATAGATTTACACTTCCAGCATTCTCCTCGATGCTTAAGTAATTTAGCAAAAGGTCTATTGGCCGAGAACCTGCCTTGTCTCGAATAGGATGAAATTAGGGGTTATGCTGAAATGCCACCTTTGATCTTCCTCTTCATCCCAAGACAATTACAAGTATCCAGCATGCTCCTCACTCACACTGTGAGGCTCACATTTGCAAGTGATGATCTGTCATCGAGATGACGGCCATTAAGGATAATTCTGGTCCCCTGGTTGTGAAGTCATAGGCAGGGCACCACCAATAGTGACACACGTGTAAATAAAGAGCCAACAAGTAGCTAATGTACACACGTGTAAATAAAGAGCCAACAAGTAGCTAATGTTCACTCATTTATTGCACAAAGTCCTACGTAGTAGCACTTCCATGTAGAGCTATTGTGGCATGGGGCTTTAGAAGCAATAAATTAACAGGTTTGTATTGATGCTAGAACTCTGCAGCAATCATTCACAAATCTGGATGTTGCTCTTCAATCTGTTGATTGTAGTTAAAACTGCACTCCCAAGAGCTATCTGCACGTTACGGTACACTGCCGAACCATGCTATACAAGGAAAAAGAGGGGCCTCGCTTTGGGCAAATAAAACTCTCGCCAACATGCATGAAAAGTAGTAATCAAAACAAGTAGGATGAAGCCCAGTTTTTTTACAAATGCTTGTTTAAAAAAAAAAAAGCCTTGCTATCCAGGGATTATTGGTGTAACACTGAGAATTGCAAATCAATAACAAGAAATACAAGTTTATGCTTATCCCACCAAAAGGATTAGCAGATAATGCGATGACTAAGGCACCAGACATATGCACGTCGAATCGCTCGATGTGGCAGAACAGAATTCTGTGGTATCATGACCTTGCAGCCCGGCGCACAATTTCTGCACCAGTGATCTGGGATTTGCATTGTGCCATATGACCCGTGACATTTTGAGGTGCATGTGCCTAGTGCTTCAGTTTCACATAGGGCCAGATTGTACTACTTATGCCATTTCTACGTTTTTTTTTTTAATGTTCTTGTTCTACGGGCAGAATGAGAATTCAGGCAAATAACGACATGTAAACGTAAATAGATCAACACAGATGGCCAACTCTTCCAAAACACAGTCCCCCTTCCACCTCGACATCTGTCACTAGCTAATTGAAGTTACCCCTTCTTTCATGCCTATGGTGTGTCTTGCAACAACAGTTCAGAGCTGCTGCAGCATGCAAGAAGTGTAGCTCGTCAATGAACTAGTGGAGAACATTGGGGATGGGTCATCTTCTGCAAGCACGTGTCCACAGGAGTTTGCAAACTGGAAATATTAAGTAATGCTTTATGGAAATAATGATTGTCATCTCGAACATCACTAACCCTAGTTTCCATGTGAAAGGCAAAACTGTTGTCAGATATGATGCTCTTGCAGTCCCTGTTCAGATAGAAGACAATGCTGTGGAATGTAGTGGTGCAAGTGCACAGGTTTAAGAGAAACTTCGCTTATACAGTCGACTCTCAGCAATTTATAGTCGGTTTATTCAAATTTTCTGTTTGTTCAAAGCAGGGGTGTGGTCCTGATAATTACACATACGATTATGTGGTAAAAAATGTGTGGTAATTTAAAGATTAACCTCTAGGACTGGTTACTACAAAGGGTTTTATTACATGCTCGAGAAGTCCGGCAACTCGAAAGCATGAAAAAGCTTCGAGATTATGCTGACCCAGCTTAAATCGCACCAATGTACACTTCATCGCTTTTACCGACCGTCAGGAAAAAGGGGCAACAAGCGCGGCGTGCATATAAGTCTCCGGGCGACCAAGCCGATTCAGTGGCCAGGCCAAGCCCAGGCCGTGCCGGCATGGCTGCAGGCACGCGCATCGTGGTGTCGTTCCTACAGAAATTACGGAAGCGAGCGCAGCAGCGTCACGGCCAACAATGCTTGGTTTGAGGCATGACCCAGCCCTACGAGATGTTTTGTCCATCGGATATTTTGATGTTAACAAACATGCCGTGGTGTGTGGTTCACTTTTGGGAAGGGGCATCATGCAAGTGGTTAGGCCTAGGAACGATCACGTCACTTTCCGTGCCGAGTGGCCAACTGCTGCCGACACAAAAACTGCTTGCAACACCATGCGCTACGATTTTTTTTTTTTTGCTGAATAAATTGTTGAAGGCATTTTAATAAAGGTTTGCAATTTGCACAGCGTAGTTAATACTCTGCATCTTTGTTAGCGGAATGCTGCACATATCCATTAGCAGAGGCGAGCAAAAGTCAACTTCTCCCAGTAAACACCAAAAACAAAAAACAGCTGTGTTTTTGTGTTTTTTTTAATTTGGAGTACACCTAATTTGAAGCATTTCCCTGTCCTTGCGAGCTTTGAATTATCAAGAACCGACCGTAACGGCATCTGTGCAGCTCAAGGACTACTCGGGATGATGCACCTGCATCTATACTTTGGACAGCGTTGTCTCCTACCACTAAAACAAGGTATAAAATGTTTGGTATACTCAAGTGGTACAAGGTCAACAGAAAAACATCACAATCAAATTGCACATGCAGAAAAAGAAGACTGAACAATTGCCAGGTCATGTTATGAATGCTTTAGCATTTAAGAACTCTGCTCACATGGGGCAAAATAGGACCTCAATGCACAAAAACAGAAAATGTGATAGCGATTCTACTAGGTTATATAGCTATGTCACCGGTGGCCCTAGTCAAGTTGGCTGTACTCCAGAAATATGGTCACAGTCCCACCTGGCTTCAGTTTTATGGACTGCCAAGTTTTCTCTAGGCACTGTAATTCCAGTTTTAAAATAAATAATTTTCAGCAAAAGCAGAGGATGCAAAGTGCATGAAATAACGGGCTCAATATTGTCACAGCATTAACAGTGCCAGAAATGATAGCACTGCACTAGACGTAAAGACACCAGCACGAGACAAATTTGGCAGCTGCCATAAAAGTAGAGCAGAAGGGAACACACAATGTCTAAACCTTCGTCAACACAGTTCCTTGGTTGTTCTACCCTCTGCAGCATGTGCACATTAATCTTTCTGACTCAATAAAATATACCTGCCAGGTACGAAAATAGCAACCATAAAATGGATCGTGGGAACCTGAATCATTGCTGCACCATAAGGGCACCATCAGCAATGTTCCTCGCCGCACCACAGTCGGCAGAAGAAGGGCACTGCCAAAGTTCGAGACTGCTTCAACTTGCGAGAGAAGACCATGCAGCAACAAAAATGGTGGCTTTGAAAGTAGTAAAACACAAGGGGGTCAAATTATTGCATTACCGCACTGACTGGCACCGACAATGTTTGTCCCCCTCCAACAGTCCGTGTTAAGAACCCACGGTCACCAAACATCCCTGGTTTCCCACCAGAGATGCACACCACGAAGCAAAAGTGGCACCCACAGCAGCAGTCAGCACCAGAGGTCCTGCTTGCACATGGGACAGGTGCTCCTGTCCTTGAGGCTTCTCCGCAGGCAGTCACCGTGGAACAGGTGCCGGCAGGGAGTGACCCTGGCCAGAGTCATCCTCTGCAGACACACCGAGCAGACGTCATCGAAGTTGGCAAGCTCCTGCTTGGTCGCAAACCGGAACCTGCCGAGTCGGCCCCTTTCCTGAAGAAGGACCTTGAGGTGTCTGTCCATTGCCTTGAGGCCCAGGTAGACATTGATGTAGCTTGCCAGCAGGCAGAGACCCCAGCCCCCTTGCCACTGCACCAGAAGGACACAGCCACAATCATCAGCAGCGAGCTGAGCGAGGTGGCCAGCTTGCAGAGCACGGGGGCCCACAGGGTTTCGAGGTTCTCCAGGGACTCCAGGTGGAGCCAGGAGAGCACCATGGGGACCTTGTCCTGGCAGATGCGCTCCGTGAGGCAGAAGTAGAGGGCTGTGAGCAGGACATACGTCCAGGTGGGGCTAAAGTGCTCCAGGCCTTGCTCAAGGCCGAGGACAAGCAGCATGAAGACCACCGTGATGACGACCGTCACTCCCTTGGTCAGGTCCAGTACCATCTAAGAAGACAGAAAAGGAGGGCAGATGAGCAAGGTCCCCCCATACTCTTGTGCTCACCTAGCAGCGACAGCATTAGAAACTTGTCAAGGTTACCGCACTCTGTTATGCCCCAATGCAGTGGCTCTCAAATGAAGGTCCACGAACCCTTTGGGGTCCCCGAAGCTTTCAACCACCAGTCAAGCCAAGCAATCAATTTTATTTTTTGTTCTTTTTGTTGATGTTGGCTGTTTCACACATTTATATGCCGGTGATTGGGCATTAGCTACCCCATAAAATTTAAAAAACTTAACGGTAATGAAGCCAAATCTTTACAGGTTGTGTGGTACACAGCAAAGTCGTAGCAGCAGATAACCAGTTACTCATCCACTTTGCCAAATATTTTTACTTGCTAAAGATGAATTTTTCACTGTTATTTAAATTAACATTGACGAATTATTATTCTGAACTGGTTATGTATGCCACTATGCAATTTCAAATGATAGGATCTGGTGTGAGTGACATTTCCAGAGTATGCAAATTATACTGCTGGCAAAAATGACAGCATAGGCAATGTTTACACTTCCGATTGAGTTTGTATTATCTGTGTTAGTATGACTTAATTTCAAAGCAAATATACACCTAACAAAGTTGGAATAATCCTTGTCTGTTTTTTACCATGCCTGAATTCCTAGCATGCCAAGTTTCCAGTGGACAGCCCGACAAAACAATTATCAGGACAGCCTGACAAAAGAGCACCCCAGGACCCATGCATGAGGAAACAGATTACCACTGGTGATGATTTTCCAGCAAATTCAAAATCAAACAACACCATTATCAATGCCAGCTGTGCATGGAGGCCTGAATGTACTGTGGAAAATCTGGAAATCTGTTGATATCCAGATATGCTGAACATCTTTCGTAAACCTGATTGCTTTCGAGTAACTTACAAAAGCATTTGTGCACCATGCTGGTCCTTGGTGGACTTCACTTGATTGCACAACGTTCAGCCATACGGCAGTCCAGAAATTCGGTGACAAACATGCAACTTCAAAATATTGTTAGGACTTTTGTCAAGATGTCAATCTTTTGCCAGAGCCAGCAATCAACAAAAAGATGCCGTGAGACAAAAAACAAAAAAGACCAACC
Source organism: Ixodes ricinus (assembly GCA_037355805.1). Classification (NCBI taxonomy): domain Eukaryota; kingdom Metazoa; phylum Arthropoda; class Arachnida; order Ixodida; family Ixodidae; genus Ixodes; species Ixodes ricinus. Next base: position 97,530 of record JAZHYW010011640.1, read on the forward strand.
TTACAATTAAAATTAAATTAAAGCTTGTCGTGCTGACAGGCTGTAAACAAGAAAATAAATGTGACGAGATTTTTAAAGAGCCAAAAAGGTGATGTCTATTACTTCTTCCTCCTATGGGTTCACCTGGGACGAGATGTTTGCTTTGATTGATTCACCTATGACGAATGGGCCTGTTCCTCCCTGCCATGCAGGCAATGCCATGAAGCGGCAGTTCTGCATTGCTGCTGAGAGTTTTCATAGTGGAAATTGGGCTGAGCAGCAGGATGCCACTGTACAGAATAACATTCTCGGAATGCCGTGGCACTGCATGCATGTGGTTAATCTACCTTCATATATACCAGAAGTGTACATAGATGATGAGAGCCATAAAAATAGGCTCATGCAAGTATGTAGGACCTGTGATGTAGATGCATATTAACAGAAACTAGTGCAAAGCATGAAGTCGGATTAGTTGGCGAGCCATAGTGACAAGCAGGAAAAGACAGCAGAACTGGGTAACGAAGGCAGAAGTGAACATAAAGATGCTTATAAAATAGTCTGACCACCATTGTTCTCATATTTGCCACTAGCAATATGAAGTTGAGTTGGAAATTGCAAGACTTTGCTCAGAGACAGCTTGGACAGCACTTTCAAATTGAGGAAGGTCTTGAGTAAGCGAATAGCAGCAGAGGAAGCTATAAAGCTATAATGACAGCCATAAAAGGATGCTTCACACAGAAATAAATAAAAAAAATTTTGAAACAATGTCTTAAGGCCATTTCACAGAATGAAGTTTCTGGGAAAGACGTGTGCAACGCACTACAGGCAATCATGAACAGACTGGGAATGCATGCATTCCTTCCGAAAAATTATACCATGTAAGATAGCTTTTCATTGTTTTCTTTACACTGGGTGCTTTTTTTTTTAGCTATACCATATTTTAAATAAAGGGGGAAACATTTTATGAACACGGTTTCCACTGCGGGTTTATATGGTTCGGCAGATATAAGATGGGAATTTAACCATCACTATTATCAGAATAATTAACTAAAGTTCATTAACTTCTTAATTACCGGAATTAGGATATATGTTTGCTTATATTACAAGCTATGAGGCGGTCGTATAGGCAACCTGCAATGCTGTTTTGTTTGGCGCTATATAGCGACTGAAGCAAGAAACATTGGGTAAGCCTAGGAGTGGCGGCTGCATTGTTCAAACGTGAGCTTTTACTCTAGTGGCGCCGCTTAGTCTAGTGTCTGGAGCAAGAAATACTGGGTATCCCAGGAAGCCATGATCGCGTAACATGCCAGTACGGTAAAAGCTACGGCCTTGGTGGGCCAATCGAAACGTGACTATGTATCGCCGGAGTGCGCTTTTGCTGCAAATAATTATCAGGCTTTTCGCTGCGTCATGCTCCAAAATGTGTGCGTTGTGCTCGTATACGTTGTGCATTTCGAAGCCGTCGCCACGCAATGTGGGGCTTATCGTTCACCCTTTGCCAAGTTACAACGAGACAGGGTTATCTGTGAGCTCTCACTCTGCCGGCGCCGCCTGGCTGTTGCCGACTGGCTATGCCAAGACTGTTCCATTTTGTAGAATTCGCGTAACCAGCCCGTGTTCCGCAATACAGTCGCCGACAGATTTTTCGGAGGCCGATTTTCGGACAGGTATTATTATTCGGACGTTTTCACCGAACCGGTAATGTATAACTTTGACCGAAATTTTGGACGCCTTAGCTTATTGCTCAATATTTCGGACATCATTTGCATGATTTCCTCAGTTTACAGCCACAAAACAGCCGCCGCGATAGCGCCGCAAGCTTAGTCACCGCCATTTTGGTTGTTTTGATTTTACCCTGTAGCCTCGATACCACGTCCTATGAAATAAACAAGCTAGGTTGAGGCTATAGTTGGGATTTCCAGTTCCGCTATAGCCAACATGGCCACCGTCTGCCCATTCTTCTGGTTCTTCTTGAGGTCCGTTTTTTTTAGTACGACCGCGAGAAGAGCGGCTATCTGCCGTTCTTGTGTTCTTTGAGCGCAAAGGTTTTCTGCCGGTAGGATTAGTATTGAAGCGAGCTTGGCGGACTAAACGTTGTCCCCAAAGAGTGCCAAATAGCGCCAACTTCAACTTCGCAGTTTGTGCCAGCGAAGGAGCCGACAAAGCGCGGCACTGCGATCAACCAGATCAACAAACAAGTGAAAAGTGAACAATATAAAGCGGAAGTTGCACGAGAACTTAATATTGAGATAAAGCAAGTGGAAAGTGGCCAATACGCAGCGAAATATGCGCAGAAATTTGATATTTTGGCTGAAATCGATTTTTTGAACCGCTTGAATATTCAGACATTTTCAGGGTTTCCTCAGAGCCCGAAAAATCGGACAGCGACCGTATTTGTCCCCGTATTTTGCACTTTTATCCGGCTAATGTAGCAAAGTTCGGCTATTAGCCCCGAGAAGATGGAATGGCGCCACCGGGCAGCTCCTTGTCGTGACACAGTAACAAGTATCATGTGACCGCTTCTGCACTTCGTTGGTAGCATGTAGGTTGAGGTGTATCATTCACAAGTCATGTCCGACTGGTTAATTTGAACGAGATTTTGGGTTTGTGTGACCTGATTATTTCGCTGTACTTCCCGTCAAAATTAAGCTTAAGCAGCGCGACAACAGTGGCGTCATGACCTACGGGACAAGACCCAGTTTCATATTATCGTACTGACCACGACCAAATCGGTCATCATCGTGGCTTCAGAGGCTTGTCAAGTGACCAAACAGGTCGATTCTGGAATGGCATAATTTTCAGAGTAAGTTTTGTTTTCCTCGGCCTGTCGGAAACGGGCAGGCAGACAAAATAGACACCAATCGCGACGATGGCCGAGCAGGCGTTACACTTGGCATTTTGATCACCTTTTTTCTTCTTCGTGGTTTTCCCACGCAATCTTAGAGAGACACACATAAACATAAAGTGTATGTACCGCATGATGCGAGGGTAATCTATAGCGCGTGTATTTGAGCTTAACATCAAAGAAAGCAGCAAATAGAATAGAAGAGTGTGTCACTGAGACGAGATCATTTGCCACCACCGCGCAACCCTCTGAAAATGGCAAGGGGGCGACAAAGAGATAAGACTCACCTTCTAACCGGAAGATCTAGGTCAACGTTCAAACAATTCGACACAAAAGAATCCACTAAAAAAAAAGGGAAAAAGGGGGGGGGGGGGCAGGGCTACGTGAACCTATCTATTTAAAGGGACGCTGAAGCCACCCAAAATTTTAGTAAAAACCAGAAACGCAGCTGCTCGAAACCAAAACTGGACTGGGGAGGAAGAAGAAATATAGGAGAAAGATACCAAAAATCACGTGGCTGTGCTACTGTTTTTTTCGATCAATGTATTTGCAACTACTATACAGAAGCCACAAAAAATGGGTATCATATATTCTGTCCATTTCTAGCATTGAGTGTGGACCTTCAATGACCCACGACTTTGATTATCTTTGGTGGTTGTGTCTAAACCATAGAAAACACATGTGACCACTGAGAAGAGAGTGAGCGCGACTCAAACCGGCCAGTTCTCTATCGGCAGTTTTGGGACGGAAAGAAAACTAATCTCGAGCCCCAGATTGTGCTCTGGGTAGTTGAGCTCTCATATGTCATGTACAAATAAAAACCTTGGCAAGTATAAATACCCTGTCAGTGTTCCTTTAATGAGACCGCTGGTCGTAAGCAGCGGGTGTCGAGCTGCCTTGCTAAGCTTTCCAACCCATCTTGCTAGGCCTTCCCAATGACTTGAGCGGCAGCTGAAGTCGTTGGGATTGTTGGCGTTGCTTCCGCAATCCGTGAATCGAGCGGCCTTCACCGAGAATTGTAGTTTCGATTACTTATTTCCTTTCGTCTGCTGCTTGAAGCCGGAAAGTGTGCAGAAAGCATGTAGAGGTATGATTGTTGGTTTCCACAGCGAAGTCTCCGGGCGGTGTTGGCGGCCATGAAGCTATCAAAGGATTCCATTATACCTTACACATAACTTCCGATCATTTCGCTTGCCATATTCAGATTTGTTTTTAGGTTTCGTCCTGATAGCGAAAAAAAAAAATAAAACACTTAGCGAACAGTTTCTGCTGCTACACGCTAAAGCAGCAAAGCAAAGCAGAGAAAACACCTTTCCTCTTCAAGCGATACTTGTCACTAAGTCACCATCGAGCGATCGCAGAGCTCCAATCGGTCCCGCTCAAAGCTAATAGTGCCTAATTTCGCGGGTTTGCCGGGTTGAGCGGATGAAAAGTGGGTATGAAGTAGAAAATATGAAGGCAGATATCTCAGAACACGGGCTGGATACGCTGAATTCAACAAAATGAAACAGTCTTGGCATACGACCGTCTCAAACTTCGTAATATAAACTTATATCCTAATTACAGTCTTTAAAAGTTAAATAATGAATTTTAGGTAATTAGTGTGATAATAAAAAAAGTTATATTCCCGTCGGATGCCCGCCAAGCCATGAGACACGCAGTGAAAACCACATTCGTAAAACTTTTTCCCCCTTTATTTAAAAATTTGGTGCAACCAAAAAGGCTCCCTATATAAAAAGTTTAATGTTAGGGTCCTACATCCCAGACCACTGAGGAAAGAGATTGAAAAGTGTCCCAGTGAGCAATTGAGGATTAATTGAGGCCAGTCGGAGATCTTAGCCTGCAGCTGGATTTCCCTAATGCGGTGTCCTTAGCATGACTGACCTTCTGTGTGCTTCAATCAAAAGAACCCTAACCCTTTCTCTTCCGTCCTAGACACAACCAGTACGGGTGCCCCTCCTACCCTCCTCACCTTGGTAACACTCATAGCCAGGTGGCGTATTTTGGACTGGTCAGAGACGTGGACGTAGGGGCTGTAGCCCCGGACGTTGAGCAGGTTCCCCACGTAGTGGCACTAGGTAGCAGAGGATGATGTAGAAAAAGCAGCGTGTAGAGGCCCGTCAGCCGGTCCCCGGGACAGAACCAGCGGTCGCACAGCATCAGGAACAGCAGCTGGTTCAGCAAAACCAGCATCGCTTCCCCCGCTCGGCGGCCCCTCCACCCGCTCGTTCAGCGTCTCCAGCAGACCCCACTGGGTGCGCAACAGCAGGCTGGCGGTCTCCATCGGCGCCCACGCGATGCCCAGCCAAGACAGCGGATGGGAGCACTCTGCAATTGCAGCATCACAATGCACGGCTTGTACGTGCCCCAACGACAGTTTGGGGTTACCTTGAAAGGTGCGGAGAGACTTTTCCCCATCTCAGACATTCCACAAAGAATCTTACAATGTGGACCATAGAATGACAGCGAAACGAAACAGCTTCCCTCTAGATGAGCTCCACTGCATGCCTTGCAGTCTATTGTTCGCTAGACTGGAACAAAACTCAAAGAGTCCGATGAGATCTTGAGCTTTTCAGCCGTTCTGACAACCAAAGAAGATGCGTCGAAACCGCATGTTTCTGAGGCTGTAAGCGCCATTCAATTCAACAAATTTCTAAGCCTTCAAGACTGCAAATTCAAACATAATTTTACAAAGCTTGCTATTGTTGTAAATGCATAGGACGCCCGTATCAAACGCGCCCGAAAAATATATGGTGTGATCACCTATAGTAGTAGCTTTACGGTGGTGACACCGTAAAGGTATTATAGTCAGTTAAGAGTTTAGGGGAAGCTCCTCCCAGTTCTTTCTACTTTAGCAGAGCGAACACGTTTGCTCTGCTAAAGTGGAAAGAGGTGGGAGGAGTTTCCACTGAACACCCTTAACCTGTCACCGGCTATACACCTTTTCCACAAGAGCGCAGCCATCTTGAATGTCGTCACTTCTGGTATGCGGTAAAGCATTGTTTTGATATCTCAACGCCACTGTAACGTGTTTACAAAAATGCTCATTGTCACACATTCTTGTTTTGCCTCACCTATATTTTCTCGCATATTCCAGGTTGAAATGTTTTATCATTTTTTCGTCCTGCATACCAGATACGGAACCCAAGTGACTGAGAACGACAGGAAACAAAAAATGTCTATAGACCTTTCCAGCGGCAGTCTCGAACGATGCGATTTACAGCGCGCAACCCTGGTTTAGAGAGTGTTAAGTCAGCGTTGCCCGACTGCGCTGGGCTGTGGATTTTTTGTCAGTGGGCTGTAGCAACCTGCATAGGTGCAATTCCGGACGCTGGTGGCAGCTAAATTGCTGCGTGTTATTTTTTCTTTTGTGTTCTATAGCGAATAAAATTTCTAGAGGTTTTTAAAAATGTGTTTTACTATTTTTGGGAACAAAAACAAACAAATGCAACTGGAATGTTTGTTTCATGTTTTGTTGAGTTTTTACGGCACAACACGCTCATATATCTGCTGATGTCTTAACTCTCGAAAATATTTGACCACACAGGATAGCAGAACTGCATGGGTATTCCTCGCTCACAACATGAAATTCAACGAGTCACATCAATCGAACATATATTTTATGTACCCCACAGTGCCGCGTTATCCGAACAAGATTTGGAGAAAAACCTAAATTAAAACAGCATATGCAATATACGACAGTCACTTGGCAGCGGTTGGACGGAATCCGGCTTGTGATTTGTGGCACGCCTTGGGAGAGCTGCTTGTTTGCACCGCACCAAAGCAAATGAACGAATGTGTCTATTCCGTCCCCATACCGCGACCCGACCCTATGAGCTATTTTTTCGCGAAGACCGCGAACAGAGTCGGGAAGGCTTTTCGGAGATTATCGCAGCGGAAATAATCCTCGAAGAATGTGGAATGGCCCAAGTGTCACGGGCTGCTTGATGTTCGCTCTCTTCGTTCGTTTCCTGTGAAGGCCGAGCAGGCTACTAGCCCTGGTATTCCCTGGTCCTCACAGTAAAAGATAACGGAAAGAGGGTAAGCATCCTGAGCAGGCGAATGAAGCAAGGCTTTTAAGAAAAGCAGGCCAACTCTGAATGTACAATGCAGGTGCGAAGTTGCGCTGACCGGGTTTCCACAGCTCAGGCGGGTGGCAGTAATTTCTGGCTGAGAGGGTCGCTAAAGTCGCCAAATCTCGGCGGCCAGAGAGCTCTTCTTGCAAAGGTCTAGAATTTGCCTGTTATCTGTAGAGCAGTCAATGAAAGTTGCTAACGGGACAGCTCTGAACATCGGCATCAAGACGGGGTGCAGCCTGCAACCCCCCCCCCCCCCCCAAGAAGTTCTGTGGACACCCATGGCTACCTAAGTTTCTGCCATATGGGCTTGTACAGTCACAATAACACTTTAATGTAAAATAACATACTTTTAATGCAGTAAAATAACTAAGGCCTAACTAGGTAGTCTGCAGTGCATAAAATGTCAGCTTTTAAACATGTATAGTTTGCAGACTCAAGTCAGGAAAATACAGTCATCACCGCCCAAAGTTCTAGAATGTGCACAGTACAACGCTGTGACAAGAAAAAAGCGATTTATTTTCTACGAGAATCAAAACACTGAAATCAAGACAACCGTAATATCCAGAGAAATAGGCCATCTCAAATCGAAAGCAAATCGGGAAAAAAATAAGCACTGGGCTAACTTTCGGTGTGCGATCAAAGAAAGCTTAAAAAAATGCTAGTTTTAGATTTTGTGACCTGCGAAACTTGTAATCACAGGAGGAGCAACGAACTAAAGACAACTGTCCTTTCCAGACAGCAACATTTTGCTTATCATCCACCGTGGCTAAGTAACACCATTTCTGCCAAAATCACCATTGCCTGTAGTTAATGTAAGTGAGCTAGTCCTGCAGTTAGTATAGGGAGCATTCACTGGCGGCCATAGCTGTGTGCGCAAATGCTGAGCGCGTGCTGATGGCGAGCTTCCACAGTTCTTTTGCAACGTGCGTTCCGCACCATCAAGAGTGCCGGTCTTAGCAGCCTATTGATATGAGCTTGTTCTGAGCATGCGCTCTAAACAGCACCCACAAATATGGCGTCCAGTGAATACTCCCTATAAGGTCCTGCAGTTAGTTTAAGTGAGCTAGCATCTTTCGGAGGTTTTAAAGAAATAGAAAATTGTGCCAAAAACAGGGGGGGGGGGGTATCTTTCGGGAGTGGGGCATCTCTTTGGATTTTTCGGTACTAGTGTGGTGGGAAGTAATCATTTTGGGCACTAACCTCAGCAATAAAACTTGGCACCTGCCTATACACTTTCGAAGTAAAATGCAAACAAGTGCAGATGTTGCGTTAGCGCCAGTAGTGTTGCACAATGTACAATTTATACTTGCTTGAGCATTCAATCACAGACACAAATTGTATGCCCTTGCTGTCGAAAGCTGATATCACAGATAGATTGTAGAACCGCTTATGCTTAGCACATTATTGCCAACACAGTCTGAAAAACGGTAATGGCTGAAGCATTTCTTATAGAACTGCCTACTCACCTGTTGATGATGCATAGTGTAAAATTGACTTGCAAAGTTTGCACCCATTTTTTCAGGTTGATGCCAAATCAGCTAAGTAAAAACTAGTATGGCTAACTTTATTCTAACAATAATGTCATATCCTAGGCCAATGTCTAACTTGGAGTACTGGTCTTTGAATCTGACAACTAAAGGCAACTGACAAAAAAGATGAGGGCTTTGCGATTGGAGTGCAACTGTAACAAACGCTAGATATCACGCATATAGAACAAGCTCAGGTCCATCGGCACTCTATATACCCAAGAGGACTTGCGTCACTTTGGGTGAAGAAATTGGTTAGAGGCAGGACGTTAAAGTCTTTTAGCATTACTACGTTAGAATTATCCCCCATTAACCTGCGTAAAAGCAGAGAACATTTGGACAGTGATTAAGGCGATAGAAGGCATTCTAGAATTGTTTTGCAACTTCCTCAATGCTAGACTAACAGTTTCAGGAGAGTGCAATTTGATTGAGGCTCTCTGATAATATGCCTCTGCTCCGTGTCATTTTGTTTTCCTAGAGCTGAGGCTAAACTATTGTGCAAACAAAAAGTTCACTTTCATCGACTGTCCGACGAAAACTGTGCAAGGACAAGAGAAACTGAAAGACTTTCGCAATGTTTCAATTAAAACCTGATGCAAGTATGTCACACAATAAAATGACCTCTTGAAACACATCCCAGCATTTAGTACAAGAATGATTAGCTCCAGAAATTTCAGGCAGCAGTTTTCCTGCAGTAAGAAGAATGGCTCCCTTTCTCTTGGCCTCTCTCCAAGAGAATCTTTCTTGTACTAGGCATCATAATCATTTCCTGCTTCCTTGCGGCACGTGCTCTCCCATTGCTTCCTTAACCACAGAACACAAAGCAAACCCGAAAAAATTCCACCAAGCACTCAACCTTTGGAGATCCTTCTAAACTGGAAAGTTCAGATGTACTACCGTATAAACTGGAATATAGGTCGACCCCTAATTTACAAGTTGCAAAAAGCGAAAAAAAAGAAGCTTTTATGGCAAGAAAATGCAACCTTACCTTGGTAACCAAATTGGTCAAGTATACGGAAGGACGAGAAAACACGGCACGTTTATTTAATTGCACGCAATAAAACAGGAAGTGCGCGAGCGTTACTACTCAGACTCTTCAGAACCTTCGTCCGACGACGAGTTCACTAACGCAATTCAAAGGGGCCGTCCCTTTAAATTACGCCCTCGAGAGCCCGGAGGCACAAACGACCTTGACGGCTTTCGTACTGATGCACTCCGACGTCACAGGTACCGATCGGGTGCACAGATCCCGAATAAAATTTGCCACCTATGTTTCCTATTCAAGGTACACCGCAGTCCTTCCATGAAATGAAGTTTTCTTCATTTTGCTGCACGCCGCCAGTTTTCGTCTCTGGCCTCGCCAGTAGCGTCTGCTTTTCTCCGATACGCCAAACTCCCGCTGCGCTGCAAGATTTCCGTGGATCTCTGCATAGGCGATTGCCTTCTTCTTGAACGCTACCGCGAACTGTCTTCTCCTTCTACTCATGTAACAAACCAAGGAGCACAAGTGAAAGTGAATTGTTCATGACAAGTGGACGAGTTCTAGGCGATTCCAAAGAAAAACAAAACGGATATCGTGGCTTAACCCTTGGTATTGGGCGATCACAGCTTTAACAAAACTAGATCTAGCCAAGAAAAACACACACAAAAAAATCTAAGTTTGATTGCCATTGTTTCCCACCCTCCTCACAGTTTTCCCCCACCAGTCCTCCAATCTTCGATTTGTGATCTCAACTGCCCCGAGGATGCCTGCATCTTAACACTGGCCGCGCTGGCCACCATGGTCTCGACCTCCCGCTTCACCAACGCATGTCGTCTGCATCGTCTGCTCCTGCCATGTCGATGGTGTCGGTCCCAACCTCTTCAGCCCCAGTGCTACTGCATAGTCCACCAGATCTGGTGGCATTGGCGGCCTCAGCTCTCGGCACTCAATTATGACATGTTTGGCTGTCTCCTCTTGCTGGCCGCATAGCTGGCACGTACCATCAACCCCGGCATGTGCTTGGACCTCAGGTCGCGTGTCCTCAACACTCCACTTCGTGCCTCGCACAGCAGCCCACTGTCCCCCGAGTTGTCAACGTATTCCTCGTGCACAATGCTCTTCTCCGCACCGTAGATGGCGAGGGACGGCCGAGCGCCGACCGCGGTGACCCATCTGGTCTATTCTGTCTCCTTCACGCATTCCCGGACCCGTTTCGCCGTCCCCGGAGATTAGACCTCGTACAGCAGCACCCGTGGCACGTCATATCGCACCCACGTGAGCTTGTTCACTCTCTTTACCCACCGGGTGTTGAAGCTTCGAAGGAGGATGTACTTGAACATCTGGCGAGCCCATCGTTGTTCCGGCAAAGTGGATAGACGCCGCTCGAAAATCAATTTGCTGCTGGCCTCACGGGCTTCAAAACAGGACCAGCCCACGTCCCCCTGGACGCACTCACTGGCAATGTTTCAGGGTGTTCCCAGCGCCAGGCAACCCACCTCTCGCTGCCTCACTTCCAGATGTTCTCTTGTACACGCCGACAGGAACAGTACGGCATTGACAAAGGTCAGGCCCAGCACCGCCACCATTTTCCAGAGTGCCCGCACCGTCTCGTACCGGCTAACACTCCACATTCCCCTGCATCCCAGGTAGCCCTTGCGTTTATTCACCGTGGTCCACAGCTCGGCTTCATGTTGTTCGAGGTACTTTTGTCCCGACTGCAGCGTCACTTTCAGGTACTTATATTCGGTCTTCCACTCTATCTCTTGGCCCTGAATGTTCAATCTCTGCGACAGCTGCGTAGGGGCATCCTCTGTTTCCTGGGTGTCCCGTTGCTCCACCCCTGCCCCAAGGATTCCAGACTTGCTGGGGTTGAACGTTAGCACCAGGGTGGTTCCCTCCTCTCCACACTGGGCGGCTAAAGCCCAGTGTGGAGATATCAAACTGGGTTGCGAGATTATTTTTGTTTTTCCCCTAATGACCGTTACATGAGACAAGGGTCAACTTTTTCACGTCCATTTTCAAAAATAAATTTGACCTTTATTCCATTTTATACGGTATCCCTAAAACAGTACCGCATAAAACCAGAAATAGTACTGGGCACGTCCAAATCTTAGCTTTTGGTGTATAAGTTAACCAAGTTTTTGTTCTCAGAATCTGAACACCTTCAATTCGCTGTAATGGCGTAGCATTGTACGACCCTTAATAGTAATATGAACACCGCGCAAAGTTATCATTCGGAACTTGTCGTGGCTTTGACACAGGTTACTCAGACGGATGACACAGCACCCGATAGAACATACTGAAGTGGGCCTTTTGAGAGACAGTCCGCTCGCGTCTCCACACTCCGTGCCTTCTACCCAGTTTGTCCGTCTCCTAACTCCCTCAATTTTTTTTTTTTTTTTTTTTTGCGTGGCGAGGATGGCCGTGGAAGATTGCATCAGTCGGTTGAATTTACTTTTCTTTAAAAAGACCCCCTCCGTCTAGGTGCCCTGACCTGTGATAGACGTCCGCTGCTTTTCTTTCTCTCCCAAGCCCTTGTGCACAGTACCCGCACTTCAACTTGAGATTATGCCCTCGCTCGTAACGCCGACAGAAAGAGAGAGAGAGAGAGAGAGATAAGTGATATAGCATGTAAGCAGGAATTTCGAACCCTTTCGCTCTTGTTTTGTAGTCAAGACACACACGCAGTCTGTTACCACGCGCCTCTAAAGCATTCCGAACCGCCTTATCAGGTCAACAGCCGCCGCCAAAAACAAGTACAAAAAAGACAAAAGGGGCAAGTCCGATAAACAAACGAGATCGCGCCTCCGTTTATGTTTTCGTATCTCGTCGGCTGCCTCGTCACGCGAAAAAACGGAAAGACGGCGCAAACAAACCGAGCGAAGTCACGACCGGCGGTGCAGTCTCGCAGGACACAAAACAAGAAAAAAGAAAAGCGACGTTGATACGGAATAAACCAGCTTACCGGCACTCAAATCGCCGTCGAATAAGTCCTCCGCCGCACGCCTTGAGCTGTCACCGAGAACGCGAGTGGTCACAGGTGCCGCCGCAGCAGAAACTCCTGCGCAGGACATCGCGAAGCGCGCCACCGAAATTGTCAAGTCAGAAAGAAGCCTTTGCGAACAAAGAACTGAGTCCGGAGTCGCCACACCGGAGGAGTCCCAAACCGCACGCCGCTGACGAATTTCGCTCACTGCGAAATATGCGTTACACAACGGCGGAAGACTTTCTCGGCCGCAGTTGCATTTTCGACCCCCACGCGCCCAGAGGGTCCGTTCGACTTACTTCGAAATCTGTCGGCAACAAGTTGACGTCACCGCGCCCTAACAAAACAAAGAAATGTCATAGTGCGTATTACAAAACTGCGGGTTTCCGGAAAGCTAGTCTCGTGGTCGGAAACGTCAGGTAGACTCCAAACGAAGAAGTCGCGGCGTCTTACATGACACCGATCGGAGCCGTCAAAGAAGAATCTCACCTTTTTTACATGACGCGGCGCCGTCTCGTCGGACGACGGTGCGACGCTCGGAGGAACCGAGAAGGTCGTTTAACTTCTTTTTTCTTGCTCTTTCACTATCTGAAGACTAGACACCTGGTCCCTGGCACTTTTAGATGTTTACGATGACGAAGAGGAGGTTTTAGGACGCCCCGAAAAATCGGCTCGCCCCAAACTTGAGACTACAACAAATACACAAAACAAGTGTGTGCACAGTGCTGCCAGCAGAACGTCCTGCAGCAGCTAAACCTGGATAACTGGAGTCAACTGGCGCCAGTTTGAGCAGTTTGAGACGTTTCGACGTTTTATGCCAGGAGTCAGGACCTCCAGGTTTCCTCCGCTGACATGCTGTAGCGGCTGGATAATTAAACATGCAGTCGTAAATCTTAATATTTAAAACATTTTTTATTATTGCCACGGGCAAACCGTGCTGAAACAAGATATGTTGTTTTTAGGATCGAAACCGAAACTATGTTGAAGCACAGCATCATTGTCATTTCAAAGAGCAGAAATGTGACATAAATAAGGGGAAGAACATAAAACACAAGAACGGACAAGACGTGAAGTAGAAACGTGATGTTTAGGTAGAATTAGAGTATCGAACCTAAATTTTTATCGGTTCGGGGTCACGGTTTTCGGTTCTGTTCCGGCTCAGTTCGGGGAGTAAAAATAACGGTTCAAACCGGTTTGAACCGCTAAGTGGGAATCTATTTTCCGCATTGTTTAGGCAATTGTCTTTATTTCCGCCGTAAAACAATTACCTACATACTTCATTTTTTTCTGGCTTTTTGTGCAATTTTTTTATCGGGTACAAAAAAAATTGCCGTGGCTTAGCTCGGCTATGCCAGGATATACGTAGCGTGAGCTTATGCGCACAAAATGAGAGGCGCTATCAAGCAGCTCCGGTGCAGCGTCAGACTTGGCTACTGCGCAACGGAGGCACACGGCTGGGCACGCAGCGGCGCCAGCGCGTCTGCCGCGGCTATGACGTCACTCCTCTGGAATGCGAAGACCGGCGAGGCGCGCGCGGTGGCGGTAGAGCCCGCGGCGGCGGCGGCTCCGGCACGCCAGCTGTGCGCCGTGTGACGTCGCTGCTCCTCGCGCTCGCGCAGATTGGCGAGGCGCGCGTGGTGGCAGCGGAGCCCGCGGCGACGGCGGCTCCGCCCCGCCAGCTATGCGCCGTGTGACGTCACTGCTCCTCGCGCTTGCGCAGCACGGAGTACGGCTAATTATGAGAGCCACGCGAAACTGCTCAACCTCCGCCAGTGTAGCTAACACTACAAAATTAGCATTGCTTTATTTAATTTTGACAAAACGACGTGTATAAACGACTCAACATCCATTTGTTTACCTCAGGCACATATATTTTACCTGAATCGAAAGGTTGCCACGAAGTGCGGTAGGTCGCCTGAAATGCCCGTGATTGGTACAACGTAAAGTTCAATCGTAGTTGTGCTTTTGAACTGAGGTTTTAATTACAGTGCATAAAATCATGGAATGCGCCCACTGTCACCATATATATTGTGAAATATAGTTTACGAAATAGGTTTCACAACATATATGATGACGACGCAACTGAGCTAAAAGAAATCACTTTTTCAAAATGTTCCGGAAGGTTTTAGAACAAGCAGAAACAATGACCGGCAATCACAACACTTGTTTTCCTAATCCACAGTAATGTAGGCGAAGAATCAGGTCGAAGCTGGCCAAAAATAGCGCGTACCCAAGTGAACATTTTCTTATACAAGGTTAAACTGGCATAGCCTGTCTGTTGAGGTATCTTCTTGACAACATGCAGGTCAGTTCAATTTGGAAATAAGTGTCACCCTTGCTAATTATTGAATTTTTCTTAAACAGCGCTGCAGTATTTGATAGCTACTTAAAAATCCCTAAATATAGTTTTTTTAACAGTTTAATTGGGACACGCGTGTCAAAAAAAAATAATTTTACGAAAAAAAGAACTTTTAAAGAGCAATGTTGACGGCGAGGGATTTATTTGAAATTTTGCGCGCGAAGTTCGTGACGTCCCTGGTCATTCCGGAATTACCATGGATGGATGGATGGATGGTAATGGCTATACCCTTTGTAGCGGGCGGCAGCTTGCGCCACCTAGCCTAACATTTCGTCATCTTTTTTTTTTTTTTACTTGTATGAATTTTGTTATAACAGAGCCCCTCCCCCTCTCTTTTCAAGTGGATTTATTTTATCTGTATTTTTTTCCTCCTTATCCTTCCCTAGATCTCTTCCACCAATCTTCCAATCTACTCTTAGTTACCGCAATTCTTTCCCTATCCATTCGTCCATCCATGTCCGGAAAACCCAGTGCCCCCTCCAAATCCGTAGTCATCCCCCCCAAGAGGGTGGGACGAAGCCCCGTGCACCTTAAAATTACATGTTCTATAGTTTCCCTTTCGCGGCTGCATATGTCGCACAGAGTGTCTACTTCCTGGAATTTAGCCCTGTACGTTTTTGTTCTTAGCACCCCCGTTCTAGCTTCAAACAGCAAAGAGCTCCCCACTGAATTATCATACAGCTGTTCCTTCTTTATTTCATGTTTTTGTGCCCTGTATATTGTTAAAGCTGATTTCCCCTGCATTCTCTCTTCCCACAATTTCCTCTCTGTTTCCTTTACTCCCTTTTCTACTGATATGCTCTGATCGGCTCCATCTCGTTGAATGTATTTAAATCTCAGCTTGCGGGTTCGGTTTGTCCACTTAGTGTTTAGACTTTTCATATATAGATACTTGTACACTTTCGCTGCCCACCGTGTATCCTCAATTTCAGCTAGTCTTTGTTCAAATTTTACTTTACTGATCGCTTCTCTACTCTCGAAAGATGCCCAACCCATATCCCCCTGTACTCCCTCATTTGGTGTATTCCCATGTGCCCCCAATGCCAACCTACCCACACTCCTTTGCTGTATCTCTAAACCTGCCTGGATTTCTGACCTCATACACAATACCGCATTCCCAAATGACAGCCCTGGCACCATGACTCCCTTCCATACACCCCTAACGACTTCATATCTATTATAGTTCCACAGCGCCCTGTGTTTCATGATAGCCGAATCTCGTTTCCCCTTCTTTATTACAATATCTTCATGGTCTTTTAGATACCGTCTTCCTTCACTTAACCATACTCCCAGATATTTGTACTTTTCTACGTGTTCTATCAATGTGTCCTGTATCTCCAGGGGTTCCCCCTTCTCGTCGTTGAAAACTATTATACCAGACTTGTCCCTACTAAATTTTAGTCCTAAATTGTCCCCTTCCCTGCTGCAAATCCTAATCAGTTCCTGTATTGTCTCACGACTTTCTGATACGAGTACAATGTCGTCTGCATACATTAACCCTGGCAATACTTGATTTACTTTGTGTCCTTCCTCCATGTAAGTCAGGTCAAAACCTAGGTTGCACTGTTCTAACCTTTTTTCCATCTCACTGAGGTATATCATAAAGAGCAGGGGAGACAATGGGCAACCCTGTCTAAGACCTCTTTTTATTGCTGCTGGTCTTGTAGTTTCGGCTTCCCATGTTATAACCACCCTATTCTCCGTATAAACCCGTTCTAGAAACTTAACCATGGTTCCCTCTAGTCCATATCCCTTCAGTTGGTTCCAGAGTTTTTCCTGATTCACATTGTCATATGCCCCTTTGATGTCTAAAAATGCTACCCATAATGGCCTTTGACTTGTCACTGCTATCTCTATGCACTGAGTGATTACGAATAAATTATCATCTAGTCGTCTATCTTTCCTGAAACCGTTTTGAAGCTCCCCTAGAATCTGCTTTCTCTCTGCCCATTCTTCCATTCTTCTTTTTACAATTTGCATAGCTAGTCTGTATATTACTGAAGTTACTGTGATTGGTCGGTATGATTTGATACTGTCTTTGTCTCCCTTGCCCTTATATAATAACCTCATCCTGCTCAATTTCCAGTCACTGGGTACCTCCCTCCCATAAGTATCTGGTCAATCACCTGCCTTAGTTTCAATTTGCTTGTTTTGCCTAGAACTTTTATCAATCTCATTGGTATGCCGTCTGGACCTGTCGCAGTTCCAGCCGGAACCCTTCTTTCTGCTTTTTCCCACTCCCCAGTGGTCATTTCCTCTTCTTCACTATGATCCTCCTCTTGTGTTGTGTAGACGCTACCATTCCCTACGGCCTGATCTGATTCTAACTCCGAAAATGCTGCTTCGATTGTATGCCTAATGTATTCTCTTGCCTCTTCCCCCTCTACCTTTGTCCCTTCCTGTGTGGTTAGTGTTTGCTGGTACCCCTCGGTCTTTTTTCCCTGCGCACTGATGTGTTCCCAGAACCTTTTTGCCGCATTCCTATCCTTCTGGTTTATCTCTATCATCCACTGGACCCCTGCCCTCCCAATTTTGGCCTGTATTAATGCTGATGCCTCCCGCTTTCTTTCCTGAAATTCCTCCCATTTTGATGCGACTTCGGCTAGTGTGGCCCCCTTTTTCTTTGCCCATCTGTGTTCTTTAGATGCCGCTTGGCGTCTCGATATTGCTGCCTTAACCTCTTTATCCCACCAGCTTTTGAGCTTGCGTTTTAGTTTTCTTCCTTCTTGTTTGATTCGATATTTCTCTAACTCTCTTTTGAAAACACTAATTAAGTCTTCATATGTCCATTCTCTTTCAGGTTGCTTGGATACTATGTTCTCGATTCGCTTAGATACTTCCTGTAGTTGTTTATCATTTAAGTTATTTCTACCTTCTTGTTTTTGATTTTGCATTTCTGGTTTTACTGTGCCAAATCTGATCTTGATTCTCTTATGATCGCTCCCCAGACTTTTTGTGCCTTCCTCATCTATTTCCATACCTCCTAGTTTGTTGTATACCTTACGCGACATTAAACAGTAGTCAATAGTCGAGTGTGAGTTCTTTCTTTCCCATGTTATTTTTCCATCACATTTTACCTGAGCATTAACCAATACCAGATCAAGAGCTTCGCAGAACTCCTCTAACATCCTCCCTGTTGTATCTGTATGTCCATCAAAGTCTTCCAAATGTGCATTCATGTCCCCCAAGATAATTATTTCCTTGTTAGTGCCGATTTCCCTAACGTCTCCTGATATACATGTCAAGTGTTCTGCATTTTCCTCCCCTGCATCATTCCCTGTTTTTAGATACACAAAACCCAGGATTGTGTCTAAACCCCCAATATTGCCTTTGACCCACATGTGTTCCCTGCAGCCCTCTCGTTCCCTTTCCCATTCCTGACCCTTAACTAACACCCCTAATCCCCCTCCCTTGCGTTCCCCATTGGCCCGGTTGCATCCCATCCAATGATATCCCGGTATGTATGGTGGTTCTTCCATATCCCTCAGATGTGTTTCTGCTAATCCATACACTGCAAAGTTTTCGCTCTCTAATTGCTCCTCAATCTCCTCCCACTTTATTCTGTTCCTGCCCCCTGCATGTTTATGAACCCTATGTTAAGCTGTTTCTTTTTCCTAGCCCTGCGAGGCTTCCTCCCACCCTCCCAAACCTTCCCCTCTGTATCTACATTTTGGCCCTCATTTACACCGGTGCCCTCAGGGCTCCGGGACCCCCAAAAAATGTACGATGTGACGTCCTATCCTATCGCCTACCGTGCTCCCAGTGGTTCCACTGTAGTGGATGCCCCATGTAAAAGGGTCGGAGCGAGCCTCGTACACCACCCTGTTTACTTCCATTACTCCGTACCCAAATCGTCGGCTCAACCCCCTTATCACCCGGTTAGCTTCCACCACCTGCTTCTGCTCAGTCTGCAAAGACTGTCCCCAGACCTCTGGGACGGTGCATATTTGCACATGCACAGTCTCGGAGACCTCCCTCAGCTTACGTAACCCCAACTCTATCTGCCTGGCGAGGTTCTGGCTCCGTCCCTTTAACACATCATTTAGTCCTATGTCCTGCATGTACTACAACTAGGTTCTCTCCCTCCCTGTTTCCCCACACCTCCTCCTTCGCTTTGGCCATAGCGTCTACCATGCACTTTCCTGGCTGAGCCACTACGTTTACCCTCCCATCACCTTTCACCCTGTCCAGCAGCCCCTCCCTAACCCTTGTTATGTTTGAGTCTCCTACCACCAGCACCCTCTTAACCCCCGGCTGCCTGTCTTCATCCCCTCCAGCTATCTGTGCTTTCTCTGCCTCAACTTCTGCTGCCTTCCTCGAACCCTGCTGTACTGCAGCACTATACAGCTGTGCAGGCTCCTTTCCCTACACAGTCAGCCATCTCCTTGCCATTGAGATCAGTGACCATCTCGGTCACTGATCTCAATGACAATTTTTGAATCGCGCTTCCCGCTCCCGCAAGTGAAGTCACCGGACGCAACCTCGCTGGGATACGATTTGCGGTTTTGGCAGCGTTTCGCTGCAGTTTTCCAGCGTGCTATAACATGTTTTCTACTCGTTCGTCGTCATTCGCCGAAGACGTTCTTTAAGATCCTGGGTGAGGCGTGATACTTGCCGTTGAGAATACGTGGAAATTTTTACCAAAGCGCAGTGCCGCAGGAAAAAGGCATAACTCGTCGAAAGCAACTGTCGCCGGTCTGGCGGCGTGTTCAAAGCTTCCTTGGCACGCCGAAGTGCCGTGTCTCTGTGCCTTCGCACGCTTGGATACCGACCAAGAATCGACGCCATGTGGATGGTGTTTTGCAAGTGCACTGTGCGTGAAGACGTACGTATGTAAAGGTACAACTTGTCGATAGCAAGTGTCGCCGGTCTCGCGGCATGATCAAAGCTTCCTTGGCACGCCCAGTGCTGCATCTTTCTGCCTTCACACGCTTGGATACCGATCAAGAATCGACGCCGCACCAAAGTTCTGAACGTGTGTCGCGCGTAGATGCCTTTAGATCATTTATATACAGGGTGAAACAAGGAGACGGCAGGCTCTTTAAATCGACCGGAAAATTCGGTTTCTTAACGCGCTACGACTTTGTGCAGCGTTGCCCACAGATGGTGCATTTTTTTTTTGTAAAATTTGCAAAGAGCGAACTTACCTGAGGAAAAAGTAAAGAAAGAAAAAGGCTTAGCTCCTATGGAAACGCAGCGACGCCACCGGTCTTCAAACAACACGGCGCCGTTTCGCACGGGAGACAAGAGATGGCGCAACGAACGCCACCAACGAACGAGCATACGGCGCCGAGAGCCGGCACTTTAGCAGACGATCCTTTCGACTCAAAAGCGGCTCGCGTTCCGCAGGCGGCGACTGTCGCAGAAACAAAACAGGCGCGGTAACAACACGGAACTGCAGTTCCTTGTCTGCTAAACACGCCGGCTCTCGGCGTCGTCTGCTCGTTCGTTGGCGGCAGTTGGCGTCGCGACTGCTTGCGCCATCTCTTGTCTCCCGTGCGAAACGGCGCCGTGTTGTTTGCAGACCGGTGGCGTCGCTGCGTTTCCATAGGAGCTAAGCCTTTTTCTTTCTTTACTTTTTCCTCGGGTAAGTTCGCTCTTTGCAAATTTTACACAAAAAAATGCACCATCTGTGGGCAACGCTGCACAAAGTCGTAGCGCGATAGGTTAGGAAATTTTCCGGGAGGGGGGGGGTGCTTTTCCGCGCAATTTTTTTGCACCGGCATTTATCAGCACGTGACATTACTTGACACCGTGATGTCACGTGATACGTGAGGACACAGGATCAATCATAGTGCCAATTCTGAAACGCCATGAAAACCCACAATTTCTCATACATTGCAAATCTGTATATGACGATTTGATCAATACATAGGAATACAGCTGTCAATTTGTTATTCTAAAATATTTAGACTGTGATATGAACAAAAAGAAGAAGGAAAAAAAAGTCCCCTGAACCATTTTGAACCTTTCACCGTTATATTTTTTTTTCTGGTTCATTTCCGTTTTTTTTTTTTAAGATGGCGGTGAGATTTCGGTTCGGTTCAGTTTCAGTTAGACTAAAAATAACGGTCTGGTTCCTGTTTTCCGTTCGGTTCGGCTCCGGTTCGACACTCTGGGCAGAACTAGCCACCAGAGGCAAAACGAAGGCAAAACGTCGGCGATTGGGAGTACGAACTGGGAACTGGTGAGAGTGGCTAACGTAATTCAATGCTAAAACTTTACTAACCGTAACATCAAAAAAAAAAAAAAGAGGCCGCATTTTTACGTGTTGAATGATGTTGATTGGGGCGAAGCTCTGGTGGTGCTGATGATACTGATTTTATTGTTCATAGATAGTGCTGATGGTGCTGATTTTTTTTTATAGCTCATAGGTAGTGCTGAGTTTTGGGTTGCGTTTCGACTTCATTATTACTGCTTTATGGTCGGTGAAATTCAGAGCCAAGTGGTTCTTCTAGCGGATCGGCTTGGATCCGCTAGACAGCCGTGGGAACGCAGAAAGAGAATGTGTGGTATGGAACTTGGATATATACGCATTTGAGCATTTGACCGCAGCGCCCTCTCGTCTATAAACGTTGAGCCAATGCATGCAAAGTTTAACGCGATTATATACGCATTTGACCGCAGCGCCCTCTCCTGTATAGACTTTGAGCGGTTGCATGCAACGTTCCATTCATGACAGACTGAAGGGATGGCAATCGACGGACGCCGGACGGATGGACAAGGCCAAACCCTAAAAGCTTCGCCCCTACAAAAAAAACGTGTTGGTGGCGGAGGTTAACACAAATTCACCGAAGTGGCATTACCTCCTACAGCCGCAGCGTCTAGTTTATCTTGTTCTTCAGTATATATAACGTGGAATACGGGTAGGGCGGACGCGGGCACCTGTGTGCGAGCGGTCTGGGAGGTGAAGAGCGGTGACGAAGTGGGAAGCCGGTAACTGTAAGATCATCGTCCTATGGACGAGCAACGTAGGTTGTTTGTGAATTGTAACCCGAACGACCGTAAAATCTGTAGTCGTCTCCTCACTCTCCGGCAACGCGTTGGCGACAGAAGCGAGCGATGTGACCACAGTCGCCGCAGTGAAAGCAAGTGGGGCGGCTTCGAAATGTGGGTGTCCACTGGGTGTTGTAGTAAGGGTCCTGGGTGACTCGGTGGGCATAGATTCTGGGAAGTGAGGCTGGAAGGAAGACTGGATGTCTAGTTCATATATGATTCTGGCAATGGGTGGTCAGCGCGTTGATGAGGGGTCATCGCGATCGAGCTTCGGCAGAAAGTTCCTCTAGAATATAGCATCCCGTAAGGACATTCGTGAGGCTAAAGAAGTTTCTTCCGTGATGTGGAACGGTCAGGAAACTAGACGGAGCTGAAGCTCTCCTTTGATGAAGTCACGAATGATTTTGCGAATGCTTTCGGTGATGTCGGTCCCCAGACGCGCCGGTAACGGGAGAAGCATGGTTCAGGTGGTTAATGGAACCCTGGCCCTTTTGGTCTCGTTTAGGCGACGGCATAGCTTGTGTGATGCTTTCCACGGTGCAGGAGTCACGGGCCATGAGGTATTGGAAACCGTCTTTTGACATGCCTTTCAATGTATGCCCAACTTTGTCCGCCTCTGACATGGCCGGATTGGCCAGTTTACAAAGAGCAAGAACGTCTTCAATATAACCGATGTAGTCGTCGTCGGGACCTTGGGCCCGGGCACTCTAAACAATAGGGTGTCATGGGGTACACCCAGAGGGGGTGTAAGTGCTTGTCACATATACTGCACCCTTTGGAGGAATACTTGTACACCCTAAATATGGGAATATCTGTACACCCGTTGGTGTGGTGCACAGGTACACCTTTTTCTACGGAAATGTCACTCAAAGGGAACACAGGAGCACCCCATTCAATGGTGTACGGCTACACCTCTTTCTACACCCAATGAAATGAAAGGGAACACAGATGCACCCCATTCGAAGGTGTACCATTGCACTGCTTCATACACCCGCCTCATTCAAAGGGAACACAGGTGAACCCAGCTCAATAGTGTACTTTCAATCCCCTTTCTACACCTACTGCTCTCAAAGGGAACACAGGAGCACCCCGTTCAATAGTGTACTGCTACACCACTTTCTACACCCACTGAATTCGAAGAGAGCACAGATGCACCCGATTCAAAGGTGCATGGTCACACCACTTTATGCACCCGCTTCAATAACTAACTTCATAAATCTATTTCAGACATCAAAGAAACCTTAAAAAATGCATGCGCCCCGGTGATTGCAAAAAGGCAGGTAAACGGACACACGGGATTGTTTTCAAATCTGATAGAAGTTTAATAGGCAGCCAATTCCGTAAACAAGTAAAACTTGCAGCAGTCCGTGATATGTGAAAAGGCACGAAGAAGCTGTAACACAAACTGAGAAGATTACTAAGCAAACAAGAACCGGGGGTGAGTCTTAGATAGTGTCTATTCTCCCAGCAGCCGGCAGAATTATTTCCACGAACTTCCACCGGCAGTCGCCATTCATTCGTCGAACGACGTTTCATCTGACATGCTCAGATTAGCTTTCCTATATTATCTTCTCTTTTTTTCTTGTAATGAGCCGCCCCAGAGTGTACCCGCGAAGTGACGTGTACGGGTGGGACAGGTGGGTTAACATTTTTGTAATGAGCCGCCGCAGACTGTCGCTACGAAGCGGCGTGAACTAAAGCCCCTCTATCCTGGGAAAAGTGGCGCCATTCATTGTTGTAGCAATGCAACTGAACGAAGT
>JAZHYW010011641.1:0-34401 GCA_037355805.1 Ixodes ricinus
CGCCGCCTGATTGTCACCAGACGCCGGCGCCCGTGGGCGGCTCAAGGGCGAGCCGTCGGCACCCTCGGTGGCCGCTCGGAACTTGTCGGGGCCGGCTGGTGGCGGCGGCGGACGTCCTCGGCCCCCCTTCAAAGGAGCCCGACCCCCGAGGGCCTCGAGGGGGTGAAGAGGGAGCCGGCAGGGACCCACGTCGGGAGAAAGGCACCCGTCGGCCTGGCGCCGGGAAACAAGGAGACGAGGGAGAGACCGGCGGTGCTGGAAGGGTCGGTGGGGACGCGGGAGTGGTGTGTCGGACGTGACAGGGGACGGACGTGGAGGGACTGTGAGGTGCGACCGAGAGAGAACCCAGCAATGTGAGTGATTAAATGTTGTTTATATCGAAAGTGGTGTCGTGTCACTCGGGGTGGGGGGAGCTGGAAGGGGATAACCCCACATACTGGCGCCCAACGTGGGGCCCGATTAATCGTCTTTATCCAGTTCCTCTTCCCGGGTGTCACCACTCCACTTGTGTTTAATTTTGGAGCGGGGTCGATCTGGCAAGGGATTTTGATTAGACAGAGAGCTTTGACTTAGTCGAGATGCCGAAGTCCAAGCGCGACGGAAACGGAGGTTCAAACGGCGTGAACGCGCCGAGCACACGGGCACCCACAGCCGCCGTTCCCCCTGAGGCTAACCCCGCAGGGGCAGCGGCGCCGCTGGTTGAGAGTCCGACCATCGCGCAACCGCAGGCGCCTTCGGATGCGGCTGAGCTCATGCAGCAAATGACAGCCATGTTCGCTGCACTCACGCGGCAGTTAGCTGCGGCCCAGAGCCCAGTCGCCCCCGCGCCAGTGACCCTTCCGCGTCCGCGGCTTACGATGGAGTTGCCCACGTATTCGGGTTACGCAGACGAGAGGTCTGTTCACGACTTTCTGCTGCGCCTAGGCACCTACCAAACGGCTGTTGGCGCGTCGGATGACACCGTCATCCGGCAGATCCTGCCAATCGCCCTTGTCGGGGATGCCGCCCGTTGGTGGAGGCTTCAGGAGCCTCCCTCATCGATGGCCGCGTTCCATGAGCGCTTTCGAAGCGAGTTTCTGCCGCCGGACTATGAGAGGCGCGTCCGCGAGGAATTGAACACGCGCACGCAGCACCCTGACGAGAGCCTCTTGGAGTACGTGCGCGCCCTTCAGGAACTCTATTCGAGAGCAGACCCCGCGGCGAGTCACGCGGACCAAGTCTCGCGAGTAATCCGCCAGTGCCACCCGTCCTTCAAGCCGTACCTTCGTGGGCGCAGCTTCGACACCCTGGAGGCTCTGGCCCGGGAGGCGCGCGTCGTTCAGGCGGACTTGCTTGCTGAGCTCCGCTACGCGCCGCCGCCCAGGCCAGAGGAATCGCTTGAGCCCGGTTGCGCGTGGGCGGGGTCCCAAAGCCCGACCCCCGCGTCGAGGCAGCGTCGGTGTCCGCGGTTGTTAGGCGCGAGGCGAGAGAAGTCGTTTCAGCTCGCGCGCTAGACCCCTTTTCGTACGAGCAGAGACGCCGCGCCGGCCGCGAGAATCGGCCTTCGAGTTCGGTCGGGGCCATCGCGGCCGGGGCGCGTGGTGTCGCGAGGCGGGGAGATAACGCGTCCCGTTTCGGTCGAGATGAAAGGGACGGCCGCCGCCAGAGTCCGGGCCGCCGACCCCCGCGCTGTTTCCGGTGTGACCAGCCTGGCCACATCATGCGTAACTGTCCGCAGCTCGAGCGTGACGGTCAGCTCCAGGGAAACGCCCGGGGCCAGCGGCGTTAACCGAATCATCCAAGTTCCCGCCGCTGGCCAGTGGCGAAAGGGAGGGGCGACGCGGTACCGTGGGGAAGCCCCACGAAGACGTGTTGGCGACATGTCCCACTGATGCCGCGGACGCGTTTGTCCCACTGGCATGTAGAGCCCAGACGGGACTCTCTGCCTCGGGACCCTACATGACCATTAACATTGCTGGGAGGGAGTTCTCAGCATTGATAGACACCGGAGCTACCCTTTGTCTCATTGGTGACGACGTGTACGAAGCATGCCGCGAGAGGAGGAGGAGTTTAAGACCGGTCGACATCTGCATGCGTTTGGCAACGGGCATGACGAGGGCTGAGGGGGCTCTGCGCCTTCAGGTCGAGTTCGACGGTCGACGTAAGAGGCAACGTTTTGTGTACCTTCGGGGTCTCACATCTCCGGTCATACTGGGGCGAGATTTCCTTTCTCGAGAAGGCATCATCGTTGACCTGCGGAACAATGGGTACCGTTACGACCCGTCTACACCGCTGATACCTTTCGCCGAACCACCGCCCCGTGTTCCTTGCGCTCCACGTACGACGGCTCTCGCTGGTTGTCCCAAGCTCCAGCCAGAGGCGCTCGTCACGCAGGTTGGAACGGCGGAATTGGAGGCCGTGCTTGCGTCCTTCGACGGCCCGACCGAGCAGAGGCATGCACTCGCGGACGTTTTGCGCCCCTTTTCGGCGACATTCACCGAACAACCGGGCATGACTAACGTCCTTCGGCACCGGATCGACACCGGCGAAGCTAAGCCCTGGGGTTGCAATCCCCGGCCGCTTAGCGTTCACAAAAGAAACCTCCTTGACGCCGCCCTTGACGAGATGATTGACACGGGCGCTGTCAGGAGATCGAAGAGTCCTTGGGCTTTTCCGGTAGTTCTAGCTCCAAAAAAGGACGGGACAGCCAGGCTTTGCGTTGACTACCGCCAGCTCAATTCTCTGACAACGAGGGATGCGTATCCTTTTCCGTCGATCGAATCCATCATGTATTCCTTGGGAAACGCCCGAGTGTTCACAACACTAGACTGCAGCAGGGGGTTTTTGCAGATTCAAATCGTCCCTGCCGATGTCGAGAAGACTGCTTTCACTTGCCATCGTGGGTTATTTGAGTTTACTCGCCTTCCCTTCGGACTGTCCAACTCGCCGGCAAGCTTCCAGCGACTTATGGACATCGTTTTGGGGGACGCCAGGTTTAATTTCGCAATGGCCTACATGGATGATGTTGTGGTCTTTTCCAAGTCATTCAGCGAACATCTCGTTCACCTGAGGATCATCCTCGGACGAATGAGGGACGCGGGGTTGACGATTAACCCGAAGAAGGTACAGCTCGCTTCTCCAAAAATCGATCTCCTGGGGTTCATTGTCGATGAGGGAACCTTGAAACCGAACGACGAGAAGTTAAGGGCCATCCTTGATTTCCCTCGGCCGCAGGACGTGAAGAGCCTCCAAAGGTTTCTAGGAATGCTTGGGTTTTATCGCCATTTTATTCCGAACTGTGCCGAGCTAGCACGACCGCTTAACCAGCTCCTGCGCAAAGGCTCGAAGTATGTCTGGCAACGAGAACAGGAGGTGTCGTTCATCTCTCTCACTCGCGCGATCGCGGCAACTGCCAGCTTGCGACTGCCGGATTTAAACCTGCCGTTCGTGGTGCAAACGGACGCCAGCGATTACGGCGTGGGAGCGGTCTTGTTGCAAGAGCACGACGGCCAATTAAGGCCCGTCGCCTTTGCGAGCCGCACACTCACGCCGGCGGAACGCAACTACAGCACCACCGAGCGAGAGGGAGTGGCAATTATGTATGCCCTGCATAAGTTCGATCTCTACCTGGATGGCGCTGTCTTTACCATCCAAACTGATCACAACGCTCTCGCTTGGATTCAGAGGCTAAAGCAACCAGCCGGCAGACTGGCCCGCTGGGTGCTCACTCTACAGCGCTACGCCTACAAGATAGAGTATCGCAAAGGCACTGCGAACCAGGTCGCGGACGCATTGTCGCGCGCACCCGTGGAGGCTGACCCGGGGGAACTGCCTCGGGCAACCCTCCACCCACGAGAGCAAGCTTGCGGGAATGCAAAGGAAACGGGCGAGGAGGAGAGAGCGCCCGGTCTCGCGCCGGAAACTGGTTCCAGGGGAGCCCTCCACGCGGGGAAAAAGACTCGCGGGAATGCGAGCGGTGGCGGAAAAGGTGATACCCCGCCTTGTGCGGCTGTGTGTGATGCAACAAATGAACAGGTGAACGCTTGGGGTACTGTTGTGAGCAGGGAAGAGTTGTTGGAAGCCCAGAGAACAGATGGTTTCTGTCAGCGAGTGTCGGAAAAGCTAGCGAGCGCAATGCAGCGGACACCGGGAACGCAGGTGCGAGGGTCGATAGAGAGATCGATTCCTATCTGTTGGGTGAAAACAACTTGTTGCTCAGGTACATCCCCGAGATGGACGAACACGAGGGAGACCCATCCCCCTTCAAAATCGTCGTTCCGCGGAAGCTGCGGCGGAAACTTATGAGGTATTTTCATGACTCGGCCCTGGCAGGCCACGGGAGCGGCAAGAAGACTTACGAAAAGTTGTGTCGTGTCGTGACCTGGCCGGGAATGAGGAGGGAGGTACTTCGGTATGCCCGCAGCTGTCCAGCGTGCCAAGTGGCGAAGCCCCGGGGAGGAAGCCCCCGGCCTGATGCAACCTGTCATCAGCCAGCGCCCTTGGGAGACGGTCGCGTGTGACATTGTCGGACCACTGCCACGAAGTCCACGCGGAAACCAGTACCTACTCGTCGTCACGGACCATTTCTCGAAGTGGGTCGAGCTTTTCCCACTCAGGAAACTAGTGTCTGCAAGAATCTGGGAACGACTGTTAGAGACATTTTGTCGCTACGGTTTCCCTGCTTCTCTGATCACGGATAACGCGTCGGTGTTCACAAGCAAGGTCTTTGTGGACTCGTGCCGGTCACTCAATATCCAGCACAAGCGAACAACGCCTTACCACCCACAGGCTAACATCACCGAGCGGGTGAACCGGAACCTGAAGGCGATGCTGGTGACACTCACCGGTAAGCATAAGGATTGGGACGTGAACATATCCGAGCTCGGGTTTGCAACCCGAACGACGGTAAATCGATCGACTGGACTGACACCCGCGTACCTGAACTTGGGAAAGGAGCTGACGTATCCCTTGGAAAACGGATTCCGAGAGTGTGGGCAGGCTGACCCCCTACCCATCTCTCGCTACGCATTGGAACTCCGCGGCCGACTCGGGGACGCCCTCCGCACGGCCAGGGAGAACCTCGACGCTGCCCGGCTGGAGCAGGCCGCCCAGTACGACAAAACGCACCGCCACCTGGTTTACGCCGTTGGGGATCTGGTCCTTAGGCGAACACACCCTCTCAGCAACGCGGCGCAAGGTTTTGCGGCGTCGCTGGCACACAGGTGGGAAGGGCCGTACCGGGTCGCGGCACGACTGTCACGTTTGACCTACCGACTTGCTCGCCTGGACACGGGCGAAGAGTCCGGCTCGGTGCACGTGGGCGACTTGAAGACCTACTGCCTCCGCGATCCCGACGATACTGACGGGGAAGCAGGCGGGACAAGCAACGCCGGGGAAAATCCCCGGAGATACAATCTCAGGGCCAAAAGGCGCGAGTGTATCGCATCCATTAACCACCTCTTTTCCCCACACAGGATGTCTGCCACTGGCGGTGCACGGGGCCGACCCCACCGCAGCGAACGCCAAACTCAGCCCTGGACGACAGAGCGGGTTTACTACCCCCGCTCGCGGTCCAGGGCTGGTCGCGGGTCCTGGAACCGGAGGGACGACAATCGGACGCCTGAGGACTTCAGGCGCGTCCGGTCGGGCCGGGGAGGGCGCTCAAGCTCCCACCCTGCGCAACCGCCTCCGGCCGGGCCTAAACCCCCGGAGGAGCCCAAGAAGAAGATGCGGTCGGCTGCCACGTGGACGGTGGTCTCCGGGAGGGGAGCAGTGGGTTACGCGTCCCACGCACGATGGAGGGACCAGTACCGCCCCTCCCGCGGGGCCAACCCGTCCGAGGTGAGGCCACCGTTCCGTGGCTTGACCCTGGCGGACCGGGACGACGATCCGCAAGCCGTCTACACGGCGGAGGAGGAGGCGGCCCTTTGTCCGGTCTGCCACGTCTTGGTGGTGTGCCAGGAGGCCCACACCAGGGGCAAGCTCCACACGGAGAGAGATCAGCGGAAGAAAGACGCAGCGGCTGCGGCCGCTGCCACCGAGGGGGACATCGAGGCGGCCCTCAAGCTGCTAAGGAGGGAGCGGCCGGGGCTCCTGACTCCGGCCCCGGTGTTGGTGCCCCCTACCGCGCCGACCCCGCGGGCCCTGGAGCTCCCGCCGCTGAGGCAGTCCGAGCCACTCCAGCCTGCCGAGTTCATCGGCCTCTCCCCACAGCCCGAGCCAGTCCGGCCTGCCGAGTTCATCGGCCTCTCCCCAGTGGACTCATCTGCCACCGGGCCCGGAGGGCCTATCACTCGGACCCCGCCGTCGCCGTCCTCAATGGACGTTGACCTGGACTCTTTCTTGGCGGCGTCGGGGTCTGAGGATTGAGGGGGGGTGGTGTGGGGACCCGCTCTGCCGCCGCCTGATTGTCACCAGACGCCGGCGCCCGTGGGCGGCTCAAGGGCGAGCCGTCGGCACCCTCGGTGGCCGCTCGGAACTTGTCGGGGCCGGCTGGTGGCGGCGGCGGACGTCCTCGGCCCCCCTTCAAAGGAGCCCGACCCCCGAGGGCCTCGAGGGGGTGAAGAGGGAGCCGGCAGAGACCCACGTCGGGAGAAAGGCACCCGTCGGCCTGGCGCCGGGAAACAAGGAGACGAGGGAGAGACCGGCGGTGCTGGAAGGGTCGGTGGGGACGCGGGAGTGGTGTGTCGGACGTGACAGGGGACGGACGTGGAGGGACTGTGAGGTGCGACCGAGAGAGAACCCAGCAATGTGAGTGATTAAATGTTGTTTATATCGAAAGTGGTGTCGTGTCACTCGGGGTGGGGGGAGCTGGAAGGGGATAACCCCACAGAGTATAGGCAAAATAATGTAGTCTAGCCGTGGGTCTCATGATCAGGATCTTGTCAGGAGACCAAAGGGAATGTAAAATATACTAAAAAGGTTTCAGAAAAAATTATTCATGCAAGGTTTTTGTACCAAATGTCACCATACAAGATTTTATGGGGGAATGCCGCAACCAGTGATTCCTCAGGAAGCAGAAGTGCACATGACTCTAGGGAATTTCTCAAAATACTCCAGAAAATTTCCCTTGAGGTTCAGTTTCTTTAATGTTTGTAAGGTTCACGCAGGGTTTCCTGCTGATCTTACTATTGGAAGCCTCTCAGTTTTGACACAATTAATCTGAATTATAGCAATAATCCTCTGCCTCTCTGTGTGTGAGTCTGTCTTTAAAATGCAATCATGGTAGTCAGCATCAAGGTATTTGGAAAATTTTATAAGGACACTCCAAAACAATTTGAAAATTAAGAAAACCAAGTTAATGCTGAGGAAGAACCCGAAAATTTCAGACATGTGCAGTAGCTGGTCAATCAACGAATGTTTCCACAAAAGGTTGTGCAACAGGTGGTCATCCAATAGGCGGTCGGCTTAGATCAGGGGAAGCCAAACTGACATTGCTCAAGAGCCGCAAGCAAAAGTGTAAATTTTTAGGAAGCCGCAAGGCGGGATGGGGTAATATGGTTGAAATCTCGGCCTTTCCTCATGCTTTCAAGAAGGCTGCGATGTATACTGATGTAAATATTTACATCAGGATACATCGCAGAGGTGTGTTCCTCTGGAGCCTTCTTGCCCGCGTGCCACCTCTTCTTTCTCTCCTGCACCCAGTTGGCTTGTGCGCTACTGTCATTAGTGCCACTGCTACCATTAAATCACTGGCTTTGTGCCATGGCGTTTGAATTGCAGCTTGGGAGTCTTATAGTGACAGCGATTATACTGAGATTACTTGGTTGCTTTGATGCTGGACAAATATGGACAGTATGAATGCGGAAATCAATAATGTGCAACAGTTAGTATTCATTCAAAACAGGTAGAGCAGGTACGATTGAGGCATAATTCAGAGAAATTAGACATATATTCTAAGCATCTTCAATGGTTCAAATTTTTCCACACTTTAGAACTTATCAGGTTAAATCAAATTGCTAAAGTTCGAAAATGATAGAATTTCTCAATATAAGAAGTTCAGAATGTTTGGAAAATTTCCAAATGTTTTGAAACCCGGGTTTGAGCTTTGAACCTCAGGTTAAAAAAAAAAAGATTCTAGCATATATTTTTATATGCAACTGAACAGTCGGTTCAGTCTAACTAAATGCAGAAATGTAAGGTGGGGCAGCACGTTAGGATGTTGGGGCAGGAGAGAGGACGGTGAGGGCGACATGTTCACTGAATGAGTCAACCATCACTTTCTACAGTGATTACACTCTACTCATTTTACTGCAGAGACTAGGGCCACACAGCATATGTGACTGAGTGACCCGGTTGTTATGTGGTGGGCACACCTTTTTTCGGTACTGCTCGGTTTGATCGAAGGCACAAGTGTCAACACCTACAGAAATATCAGCCTGGGAAGAAAATACTAAATGTGGCTCTTAGGTGCCTCGTATATGCAAGTGAAGTCCACACATAAAAACGAACACAAAAAACAAAGGCATAATATGTCAAAGAATATGCATGATTACAAATTGAGTTAAATAAATCCCAGTTACAATTCTTTGCTTCAAGTTGATTCCCAGTTAGGTCCCGTTCTCAACTGGAACCGGCATTTCCCAGTTGTAGCTTTAGACTCCAAGTGGACCCAGTTAGAAATTTAACTAACGTATCCGCAGCATCCCCCCCCCCCCCCCTTTCCCGGGTTCCGCGGGGTCCCGGGAGTCCCTCCTATCCGTTCAACCTTCTTGCAGCTGGGTTATGCGCACTTGCTGCTGTAAGTGAGAACCTTAACGTAACTCAGCTGTTGGCCCGTTGAAAACTACTTATTAGGTGCGATAATCAATGAACAACGAACACCCATCTAAGCGCGCGAGCGCACTCGGCCGTCACTACCGTCGGTCACGCTGGTGAAGGGAGATAGAGCGTCGTGCTATATTCCGCTCGCTGGCAGTGTAACGAAGGCTACCGGCACGAGATCAGCTACGAGACGTTTTTCTCAAAGGACGATCACGCGGGCTAGAGAAGCGTGCAATGCGAAATACAAGGAAGAGCCGAGTCGGAGCGTCGGAGCACGCGTACGCACGCGCTAACTCCATGCCGGCCACGCCCACAATAATAAAGTCACGTGACACAAAGACAGTAAATATGTATTTAGATGTATTGGTACTATTTTCATAGCTCATAACTTTTGCTAGGCTGCGTTTAAATAGGTTGCAAATAAACAGATTTTGTGACAAAATGTTTAGTCACGTGACCTTTTACTGTAAAACTGCATTAAAATCAGACGCGCTTATTTTTATTTCCATTTGTTTTGAAAGTTACATTATAATATGTATGTAATAGTAAATTATATTAGCTATTTATAATTAACAAGGTGACGTCACTTCCGTTACGTCACTTCCGGCGTCGGAGGAGTGATTTGCACACAGATCCCACTCGTCCCGCATAGAGTAATCTACACAAGGTAAAGAGCGGACACCGCCGTAGGCCCCAGCGTCCCGTATAACAACTAGCGCGCCAAACGGTCGATGAGAAAAGCTCACTCTTGATTCCGGTTCCGGTGGTTTCAGTTTCGGTTTCGTTTCCGGCGCTTTTTTTGCTGAGCTTGCTGTCGCGCGGCTTCTCTTACTTGATGGCACAAATGCTTCTGATTAGAGGCTTCACACCACGAAAGAGCAAAAATGATTGTCTTCTACTGCTGTGAAATATTAAGATATCTATTCTTGTCATACTGCTTCCGTTTGTTTACGTGTTTAGCTGAAGTATTTTCAGGCAACAACAAAAAGTGCTTCAGAATGTTTTATTTTGAGGTCAATCATAAACAGACTTGAACAATTCCAGAATCATGAAGTATTCTTCATGAGGGTACACGCATTCATTTCAAGAAGAAACGTTACAAAGTTCCATATGTACCATAGCATTTACCAACACTCCAAACCAAAACTTTCCAGTGATGCTAAACGGTTTGATTGAATTAATCATTGGTCGTCAGAATGCTGTGCAGTTTCAGTAATGTGGACATGTGGCCATAGCTATCATTAACAAGGACTGTCAGTCGATTTTATTGTTAGCGAGTTTGACATTTAGTGATGTGCCAGTTTCGGGAATATTTCGCACACAAACTTTCTACCACAATGAGTGACATTGCATGTATTCATGTCCATACAGGCAACTTATTCACGTTACTCAATTTCTTGTGAACTCTGTTCAAATCGCGATAATTAGGTCCACGCCAAAGACTAGGTCGCTTGATGCTATTAGAGCACAGCCTAGACTGCACAGAATTCAAAGAAGCAGATTCAATGTCAATACACAGTACACTATTTGGAGTAGCCTAACACTTCTCGTAGGCTAACAAAAAGGACCCTCATACAGACCCAGAGAATATTCAACACTCCATCTATATTCAACACAATGAGTGTACAGCAGAAAATATAGCAATGCTAGTACAGGGCCTGTGGGAAATTAAGCAAGAACAGGCAGCTAGGTCAAACCACCTAACAGTGTTAGGTAATAAAAATATACAAAAATCTGTTACCAAAGTAATCACACAACATTTGGTCAATATAAAAGGCACATTGATTAAAACATTAACATAACGAGACATGTTCGGCATATACTCCACTACACGCACCCATCAAAGATCACTGTGCTACAAAACGTCCTCATCCTATATAAAAAGACTATTCTTTACATGCAATGATATGAGGTGAAATACCTCTTCAGAAACATGAGGCCGAATTATTTCCAGAGCTTGAGAAGCTGTCTGAGGCGTCTTCAGCTGCTGTTGTCCGCAGTCTGGCTATCGTCTTCT
The DNA here is from genome assembly GCA_037355805.1 of Ixodes ricinus. Taxonomy (NCBI): domain Eukaryota; kingdom Metazoa; phylum Arthropoda; class Arachnida; order Ixodida; family Ixodidae; genus Ixodes; species Ixodes ricinus. The sequence continues at coordinate 10,760 of JAZHYW010011641.1, forward strand.
GTAGCTGGAAATTCTCGCCTGGAGTCGCTTGATAACGTCCTCCGAGCCTTTTCGTGAGCTGCGGCAAACAGGTGCAGGATGGCTTGGACCAGCTATAAAAATGGCAACAAGTCAGTGAGATTGAAAACAGTTGCAATAAGTGCGATACGATTTAACCAGTACAAGCACCACTAACCAGTAGCATACCAGGTAAGGTGTGGAGTGAAGCCTGAACTTTCTTCTTGTGCTTTACCATTTAAGCACTGTCAAAGCCAGTGAAACTTCTGACCACCAACTACGTTATTCTTACTAGTCATGTAAGTATGTTCTGTACTGAAATATCTTCACGTAAAATCCTTAATAACCTTGCAAGTCTGAAAGGCTGAAATAGCATGAAAAACGCAAAACAGCCATGAAGAATTCTCTTGAAACCTCCGCTTGATATGTGTGTTTCAGCTTCCACACCTCCGCAGTCATTAGTAATACAAATGGTTAGATCGGTATGCCACACACACGAAGCAAAGGCTATAGCTTATAAAGAGACCTCAGAATTCTTTAAACTGATCCTGTCTAGGGACAGATTGTATTATCTACTGGCTATAGAGGTTCACACAAACATGTTTCAAAAAGTGGCGAAAGCAAAATGGGGACAACTTACAGTGTTGACCTGGACCACAGTGGCCAGCGAAAAAACCAGAAGCGCTGGTTGCCTGAGTGGGACCTGAAGAGCGCGCATATTAGGCACAGGCTGGTGCTTGAAATAATCTATATTATATCGAGTCCTGCAGAGTGCATTACTGTGAGCTGCATGGGAGTGGTGAATCGCAGTCTGTCGGGCTCTGCCTGGTCTGGAAAGGTTTCATTATTAGACACGAGAAGTGCACCATGACGAGATAACCTCTTACCAAGCACAGCACGGCTCGCTGCAGACGGAGCTGCACTGGAGTGAAGGGCCAGATGAGCTGTTGCGTTAGTGGAACCTGGAAGAATGCTTATTAGCCTCATAGAGAAGTTACTCATACCTTTGTGTATATGAGGGAAACACATTATTACAATCACCTATTGCAGACGCCCAGTTTATGGAATATATATGGAATATATATTGTTTTTCAATGTGTTAAATGTACTTTGGAACAAAATGTCAGATGCCAATCGCAACCCTCTCTTCGACATTTTGGCTCCGCTTGCAAGCGATGGGGACATATTTTATTTGGCAGGTTTGCTTTGGATGTCTCAACGCACACAGACAAATTTGGGTTCCTGCTCCAGAATAGTGCAAAAGTAGCTCAACTAAGAAATCATGGTTTTTGCGCGAGAGGACGAACACAAGGGAATAACAAGCACAAGCGCGCTTGTGCTTGTGCTTGTTGTCCTCCTCTTGTGTTTGTCCTTTCGCACTAAAAACACGATTTCTAACGTTCACTAACTCGCCTAACAACAGGTCATTTTATAGCTAATTAACAGCATGGTGCACAATCACATTTATTTAGGAAAAGACAGTATCAGTATAGAGCAATATTCTACCCCACCATGAAGCAGCGCTTTTATAACTCAAATTTAGAGCCACATTATAAAAACACGAAAATTCACCCCACCATGAAGCACCACCTTTATAACCCCAATTTAGAGACACATTAAAAACAATACATTCAAGCTATGTGTGAGACAAATCAAGGGCTGCTTCTTTTCCTTAACAATTTTGTCTTATAAGATTAATTTGTCAGTTTTATCTTCAAAGACAAAGTGGTAATTCAGTACTAAAATTAGTATAACTGACCAGAGATCGCTTAGCCCAAATCCCCACATTACAGTTAAGGCATCCAGTCAACTTTAGCGCTTGATTTAAAAGCGCATTCTAGTATTTAATTATATTGTAAAGAAAAACAAATTATTGGGATTTTTTATATGCTCAAGTATGCAAATGATTCCAAGGAACTATTGACAAGAAGGAGCTCACGCCAACCTACCTTGCGTCACGTGGGATTCGGAAAAACTTTGAGCCGGGTTTCTTGTGCGTTTTACCGTTGTTTTTGCACCATGCGACACAGCAGTAGCTACCATAGTAGCAACCGGAGGGCATCTGAGAAAGAAAAAATGTAAGATATAAACACAGATATTCGTAGCTCTTAGTACGATAGCGCAGCCCATGTAACAATAATAACACACACGGGAAAAGCCGGCTGCTGTCTGAGGTTTATTTCGCAGCGTCTGTTGGACCTCTGAGCATGCAAATAACGGGTAAAACAAACGGACACGATACAGTTCGCTTTTTCTCTTGCCCTTGTCTGCGCACGCTGTGTTTTGCTCGCGACTAAGCAATAACAAAGAAATGAGAAAACGTCTTACCTTCTGAAGAAACCTGTTAGGCGCAGACAATATCCACGTTGTGCTCACATTCTGCTCGCTGTGCTCACACACAAAACGCGTTGACAGGTGTCAGGCACGCATCACGCCGTCCACGCACGCGTCCGTCCGTCCGTCCCGCTCCAGCCACACCAGCCGCTTTCTCAGAGCAATTAAGGAACCGGAACTGGCCCGTACATCACGTGATCTTCATAACGTAGTAAACAAAAACTATTTCACCCTTTATGATTCTTGCAACACTTTTAAGTATGATAAAATTAAAACTTGAGTATTTATTTATAACAAACCTCACGAAATATTTTCATTCTTTGGCACACTGGCACCACTTAGCGGTCGGTGAGAAAACTAAACGCTCGGCCGCGAAACGGCTCGAGTGGCCACTCTTTCCCTCGTGTAGATTACTCTATGCTCGTCCGACGGGCGTCGGAGAAATAAAAATGAAAAAACAAGACCCAACTGAAGTAAGTGAAATAGCACCGTGAATGTTTTTTTTTAATCAGCATTGATTTGTGTTGCAATTTCAAGGATTATTCTTTGAGATCGAGACTGAGCCACTTTTGGGATCAACAGATGAGTGCGACATCTACTTGCCGCTAATATTGAAACAAAGCCAAAACAAGACGTTCCGGCAAGTGCGCGCGTACATGTCCAATCATGTCCAATGGAAGGAATGGGAGTCCTGCAAGCTGCCATCTTTCCTTACTGGGCTGTGGCAGGTTTTTGACGCTACGCTTTTGGCGCGGAGCACTGTCGAGGCTACGCGTCGTCTGCTACGGGCTAACTCATTTTCGCCGTTCAGACGTGGAGAAACTTCATTCGTTAGCCTTTTAAGCCACCGAGGAATAACGTTATATCATTTTCTTGCCAGAGCCTGCCAAATAAAAGTAAAGAGATGAAATTTGGATGCCGATCCCATGCATTCCGCCGGGCGAATGAATGAAAATGGCGGCCCTCTCCGCTCCAGCTCGGAGCAGCCGACGAGAGTTCAGGCGCATGCGCTCACGCCTCTCGGTCTGCGCCGCGGGCTGATTGGCTCCCTCGGGAGAGGAGCCAATCAGCCAATCGGCGAGATCATAGACTGCCCAAACTCTCCCCGTATATGGCTCTGGCCTGGATGTCACCGTCGACGGGCTTCTGGGCCTTCTAGGAAGTGCTTCATTTTTAATTTTGGGTGAATATGAGTTTCCTTTGATTTGCGACCCTGGGAACTGAAGGGGCCAAATAATAAATTTTAATATGTTTACTAAAAAAAAAAGTCAGTAGATTTTTTTTTTTTGACTCAGTTGGACTCAGTAGACTTAGGACGAAATCAGTAGATCTACAGATCAGTGAGATCTATACTGATAAATCAGTAGACCTGGCAACACTGTCCCGAAGTGGAAACAGGTCACTCCACAGAAGCCGGAGTATCATTACAGTGGCTTAAAGGGGGTAGTGTAACGAACGAAACCGGAGAAGCGGCACAGCGTTGGAAGACGGCCGCGGGTGGCGCTGGCGCTTGCAGCACCGTCGTTCCGGCTATGGCTCCGGCTTGGCCGCCTGGCCAGCTTGGCTCCGGCCAGCTCCGGCCGATTCGCAGCACTGTCGTCTGCTAGTTTCACATTTTTATTCACCTGCGAACACAAATCATGTCGTGGGAAGTTCACTGGAAACAGATAATTGTTTCTGAGGTATTTATATTAGTTGTGAAGCGTGTTTGGGTGCCTCTATCTGCCGGCCCGTGTGGCACCCGAACGGAGCTGCGGATCGAAGCGCCACCTACACCGTCTTCCAAGGAGCGGCCGTTCCCGATGCATGGTGGAGGCTGCGCGGTAACTACACTACCCCTTTAAGCCACTGTAGTATCATGCTGTTGCATGTCGCGACCCTGGCGGTTGGTTCCGGGCACCATAGTGACCATGGTTCGAATGCGTCCCGGCTCAGGAGCCCTCGTGCAGCGGGAGCACAAGTCCAAGTTACCGCTCGCGCTATTGTCACGCGTTCTGAGGTGTCGGTTGTTCCACCATTGTGCAGTAGATGGGATTTGTTTTCAATCGGCGCGTGACTACAGTGACTCTCTCGAAAGGGGCCCTGATGTGGCGCCCCCTATAAAAAACAAAATGGTATCTACGACGCGCCCTTTCCGATCGCATGGGCCACGTGGATTGTGCCGGTTGGTGCCGGTTTCTAAACGCTGCGACAGGCGAGTTTGAGGTCCGTGCCGAAGAACTATGTGAGTAGTACGCAATATTTGTTGCATGCCTTCGCATTTCACACAGTCGCTTACGATTTCTAGAGCTGACCGAGCAAGTTGCACGTTCCGATTTCTGAAACTGTAACGCCGTTAGCCCGTTTTCGCTTCGTTTAACCTGGCGCAACAGCGTCCTGCATAGCCAGCCTTTTTGAGTCCAGCTGCGCATAACAGTTGTAGCTAACATGTGTGCAATATTTTCAATGGTAGTTGGTTCACCGGACGCTTGACGGTTAAACGATCAAACTCTTCTAAGCTTCGTTTTCGGAAAGCTTGACATTGCGCAGAAACTGCGCATATCTTGCCCTGCTGATCGCTGCATGATTAGGCGGCTATTTGTCATGTTGATTAGATGCTACAAATATTGGCCCGTTGACAGCACTATCTTCCAAGTTAATCTGAATACGCGCTCAGAGTACGTCCTTGGACGTGTCACTTTTTTCTTCTCTTTTTTTGCTGCCGTTTGGAATGGTTAGAATCGTTAGCGCTGTCATATTATTTGACATTTGTTTGTTATCTGGTTTACCATCATACTTCGAGGAAAACCTAATATTGTTATGCATAAACTATCAGTGACCGTCAATTAAATATATATATATATATAATTTTTTTTAACGAAACGTAAGTTGATTGGTCGATTGATAGTAGACGAAACTCACCGTCGTGACGTTAAAAAAATGTATTGATGCTTAATTAAAAAACGCAAAATTACATCAGTATTCGCCTATTTGTAGGAATGTTTTACTAGTCATCGCTCTCATAAATTGCAACATCATCACACTTACAATTCAAAAATATATGGTCCACACTTGTGTCTTCCATATCGCTCTCAACTCCCATTGAGTAAAATTTTGAGTTATCTGGGGTTACAGCGATCTGGAAGTAGACTTTATTCACATTTTATTTCCACTTTTTATTTGTATGACTATATAATTTGGCACGCTTTGGTCGACATTTCTTTCCCATTGCTTTAATATAATAGGGAAAAATGCACTTATATGTCCTCAATGAAGAACTCTGGAAGATTATGAGCTTTTTCATTGAACTAAATAGTATATGTAGCAGAGCTTTTCTCTCTATCTCGCTTCCACCCTCCCCTCAATGTTCCATTTTGATGTGATAGCGTTTAGGAGCTTGTGTCGCAAACAATCCGACGTCAGTAAAACCAAAAAACTAAAGACGTTGACAACTCCCTGTAATGCCGAATTAGAGCGCAGCTCTTGAGGAGGAGAAGGGGACGGTATGTCCTCATCCGCACCCTCTCCTCCTTCCTCCTCATCTACTCCTCTGTGCTCCTCGCCTCCTCCTCCCTCTTTCTCATCCTCCTCCTCCCCCTCTTCCCACCCACGCGGTTCATTATGGGAAACGTCCCATAATGCAATGCGCGCAACACCGCGGTGCATTATGGGACGTTTCCCATAATGCACTGCGCGGTTACGTTGACACGTTCCGGTTACGCCGACGGCGATGGCGACGCCGCTCCAAGCCGGAATAGGGCGCCTTAGAGCTGTGCTCTAAAAATCTCGTAATATAATGCACGCAGTGATGTGTGTCGCACGTGACGTCACACACACGTTTATGTGAGAAGGCTTCGCGAAGCTTAAATGTCGCCCAAGTTTTTTATATCACTAAAATTAAGGCTGGTTCACACACTTGCGAGTGCTTATGACCGTCTGCCTAAAACCTCTTAAAATATCTTGCAACGAGAGGACACACTGGCACCATCTATCGGCTAGCTGTAAAACATGCTTTGCAATTTCCGTATATTTCCTCTTGTTTTTGTGCGTCATTCTTTTTTTCCAAGCTTGAAATAATATGCACATTTGTTCTTGCAAATACCAGAAGACCTTCACTCTAGCAAAAAAGTTTCAGGGCCATCTTACAGATGGCGCAAGCGTGACAGCCTGTTCAGAGCCGTATATGGGGAGAATTTGGCCAGTCAATGATCTCGCCGCTATAACGTCGCCCTCCCAGGTGAGCCAATCAGCCCGCAGCGAAGAGTGAGAGGCGTGAGCGTATGCGCATGAACTCTCGGCTGCTCCCAGCTGAGTGGGGAGGGCCGCCATTTTCATTCATTCGTCCGGCAGAATGCATGGGGTCAACATGCAAATTTCGGTTCTTTCCTTTTATTTGGCAGACTGTGGCAAGAAAATGGTGTAGTTTTATTCCTTGGTGGCTTAAAAGCTAACGAATTAAGTTTCTCCTCTTTGAACGCAAACTTTGATTCAGGCGGAAAAGAAATAAGCCCGTAGCAGATGACGCGTAGCCTCAACAGTGCTTGGGGCCGACAGTGTTGCGTCAAAATGGCGGTCGTCTCCTCTTTGCTCCCTTCTCTCTCTCTCTCGCTCCTTCGGCGCTATGCTCCTTTTCCTTCACTTTTCTCCTCTCCTCCGCCTTTGTTGCCATACCCACTGGCCAAACTCTCCCAATATACTGCTCTGAGCTTGTTCTCTTGTCATAAGAGATTGCAAGAACTCGGTCAGAAGGAAACACAAGTGTATGAACAGGCTTCTATGGTCACCCTAAGAAACGACGGATGCTAATTGCTATAAAGTATGCTTTTGTTGCCGACTTCGTCAGCCTCAGCAGGTAATCCAGTGGCTGCACTTCAAACTACCCCGTTCCAGATGAGCAGCATGGCGTCGCCACCGGAGAAGGTCATCCTGGTGACGGGTGGCACGGGCCTTGTGGGCAAGGCCATCGAGAAAGTGGTGTGCGACGAGAAGCGGCCAGACGAGAAGTGGGTCTTTGTTTCGTCCAAGGACGCCGACCTCACGTGAGTTTCTTTCCAGCTGACATTGTACTGTCTCTTCTGCCGAGTTTTGCATTCTACTGCTCTCCCCCCCCAAAAATCGTCCATAATGTGAGTAGTCCATAATGAGACAAAAATGCATGTACAGGAGTCTCAAGCAAATAATAAATTAAATTCTACTTTTTATTTTGAACATAAACTAGCATCTCGGAACACTCATTCTCCGTCCAGATGTAGCGCCAGTGGTCCGAACCAGACGCCAAAGTTTTTAAACAAATTGTTATCTCAATAAAAAGTTATAGATGATTTTTAGAAATTTTCGAGTGAAAAATGGTGGCCGATAAAGCCGTCGATTAGCTCGCATGATGGCGCTGGTTAGCGAGGACGTGCCTCATTTTCCCCTAGAAGTTTTTAGAAGGTCGCTTTTGTAACTTTTGAATGATAGCAGCTAGTTCTGAAACTTTGGCATCTGGTGGTTCACATTTGTGCAAAAGTTCAGCGTTCAGCAATGTATTGTTTATTTTTCTGGTAAGAAAAACCCTGTGAAATGTTTTTGGGGACGCTCTGTATTTACCCAGTTTGTCCCCAAATTTTGTGTACATAGCGGAATATTCATACTAATAAGCTGTAGGAGTCGCGCTCGGCACATTGGTTAAATTCAGTAGCATCGCATGCATAGGATACAAAATTGGTGGAGGACGTCACAAACAAAACTGTGAAGCCAAACAGCGTAAAAAAAGTGTGACATGTTTGAACTGCAAACAGCGCTGCAAGTTGCTTGCGTGTTTAGGTGTCGCTTAAGAAGAATAGTTTTTGTTGTTGTTATTGTATAAGTAATATGGTTTTGTATTGTTTCTGCATTCTTGAAAAAACTCTCTGTTTTTCTCTAGAAAATTATGGATATGCAATATGTATATAGCTCCAAGGAGGAAGGTTTTTCTTGTTTCTATGCAGTTTCAATTTTCTGGCGGCATCCGATGCACGGTAGCTTGTGTGCTTTACTCTCTTGGCGACGGTCACCATCTCACTACATTCGCATTTTTGTTTCATACCTCTTCGTGTGCAAAGGAACAAGCAAGAGACGGAAGCCTTGTTTGCAAAGCACAAGCCAACGCATGTGATCCACTTAGCAGCCATGGTTGGGGGCCTCTTCAGAAACCTCAAGTATAACCTTGACTTCTTGGTGAGCTCTTTTCCATCTTGCTTTCCGAAACTCTGACGTTAAAGGTACACTGAAAACAATGTCAGACTCTTCTCGCACAGATTATTGTTTTTAGTTGTTTAAGTTTTGTTTTTTCAAAGCTCTCAGATAGATATTTCTTCGTAAAACGTAGCACACGAAAGCAAGCAAAAAGCACTGAAATTTCTGTTGAAAGTCCAACCAGGAGATAGTATAACTTGAATGCTGTCCTCAGTGAAAGCAAGGAAGCTGACATGCACACTTATTTCCTGTGCTTCTTAGATTTGTTAGTGACCCAACTGGTTTGGTCAGGGCAGCTCACAGTTACCATTTGAATGAGCCCGTTTATGGCTACCTGTTAAGGTGAAATAATGAAACTTTCGGTGCCAGAGATAGTAACATTAAGGTGTCTTGAAGCATGTGTGCGCTCGCTGAGGTTGGCTGCTCATTGGCTGAATCGTTTTTAGCGCAACAACCTGCAAATCAACGACAATGTGCTGCACACAAGCTACCAGACCGGGGTGACGAAAGTTGTCTCCTGCCTATCGACGTGCATCTTTCCCGACAAGACCACTTATCCCATCGACGAAAGTATGGTGAGTGTTCACAGAGTTTTTAGCTTCTTTGTGGCACTAGTGAAAGGTTCGCTACCAAGTAACATTTCAGAAGATCGAAGTTTCCTGGTATAATGTCTTATAGACTACCAAGGATTGTCTTTTTCATATGGTTGCCTCCACAGCTACCCTGCATGGTGCTTCATCTAGACATGCGTATTTGACACTTACGTGATTCCGAAACACCGGGTAAAGATAATCCAAAACATGATGGAGTCTCTTTCTATGGGATGCATTCAGGGATCAGCTCAATGTTTGAATTGTAGCTGCTAAGCATCGTGAAGTGTATCTTTGGCTTGAACATGTTAAGCTATGTTGACCTTAGCAAATACACCTGCTTTCTCTCGAAGTGCATTGAGAGCCATCGCCACAATCCAGTGTATTTGCAGGGTTCAAAGTGCGACGTAATGCAATATGGGGAGTATTCACTGGCGGCCATAACTGTGTGCGCGAATGCTGAGCGCGTGCTGATGGCGAGCTTCCACAGTTCTTTTGCAACGTGCATTCCGCACCGTCGAGAGTGCCGGTCTTAGCAGCCTATTGATGTGAGCTCGTTCTGAGCATGCGCTCTAAACATTGACCTCAAATATGGCGTCCAGTGAATACTCCCTATAGTAAAGTTTCGTTAGTTTGACCTCGGTTAATTCGACTTTTTGTTTAATTCGATCGTGTTCAAAAGTCCCAGCGAGCGCCCATACATTTCTATGGGAGAAAAAGTTTGATAGTTCGAACTCGGGAAGACTGCATCGGATAATTCACCCCCAAGCGAATGCGCGCGGGCTCGCATTGCGTGGCACCATGACAGAAAAACCACCAATGTAGGGCGAAACACGGGCCCTTCGCTGCAAAGCCGAACGTGCGTAAGTATGCGCCTGCTCCTCTACGCCGTTGAGATGGACTGTAGCGAATGACACGAGCCAGTGCAACCAGTCTGGCGTAGAGTAGCGCGGAGAACATAGCACGTGGTCGGGTGCGGAGATAGTGCGCTCTCAAAGCGGCGCTTTTCTGTAGCATCATGTGCGGTCCATCTTGCGCGCCGGAAAACAAATTCTCTTTTCCTTCTCCTGTTTTTTTTTTCCGTTATATTTTTTTGTTGTGGACGGTCTGGTTGCTTGGCACCAAAGTCGGCGCATAAAGCTTTCTCAGCGGGCGCTCTCAAGCGCTTGTCTGTAGCATCGTGTCTGGTCCATCTTGCGCGCCGGAAACCGCAAGTTCTCTTCCCTTTTTTTCTTTTTTGTTGCCGACGGTTTGGCTGCTCGGCGCTAGAGCACTATATAGCTCCTTCGAGCAGAGTAGCGCAATCTAGAACGCCATCTCTCGGCGACTAGCAGCGAACACCCGGAGGTTCCACTCCGGTCAAAATTGCATGGGGAACGTGAGAAAATTGTTGTTTCTAAAATATTCTGGAGATGTACGGAACGACAATAGTTTTTGGCATAAAAAAGGAACATTTTAGAATAATTTGCGCTGAGCTGTGTGCCAAGTAAGGACGTAATTTAAAAAAAAAAATATTGCATGAGCGGCATCATACAGCAAATGACGCGGCGACGTCACAGCGTTCACGTGACCCGCTCCGGCCAACCCAAGAAGCCCATCTCCGCTGCGTGCAAAAATCGTCTGCTTCAAACGCCATTGCCTTGGAAATTGCCTCTCAAAATTTTACACAGCTCCGATATTATTAGAACTTTGATAAAGTGTGTAGTGCTTTACCAACTTCACGACAAACTTTTTAGGGGCGAAGCTCCTTAGGGGCTAGCCATGTCTGTATGTCCGTCCAGCGTCCGGTGCTCGTGCTCCTGCTCGTGAGCTCATGTGCTCGTGTAGGGCAAAAAAAAAAAAAGGAGAAAGTGATGAAATTATGAAAAAATGATGATATATGTTCGCGCAGTCGACAGGATTCGAACCTGTGCGGGGAGACCCAAATGGATTTCTAGTCCATCGCCTTAACCACTCGGCCACAACTGCGGGACGAGTAGGGACTCCGAGATGTGGACGTAACTCAAGAGCTGGGGATGTCATGGATGAAACGTTGCATGTAGCCGCTCAACGTCTATACAGGAGAGGGCGCTGCGGTCAAATGTGTATATAATTGCATTAAAATTTGCATGCATTGGCTCAACGTTTATATACGAGAGGGCGCTGCGGTCAAATGCTCAAATGCGTATATAGCCACGTTCCATACCACACATTCTCTTCTGACATGGATGAAAACGAACGAAAGGCTCGGCATGCTGCGGCTCAGCGTCTACACAGACAAGCACCACCAGAGCTTCGCCCCAATCAACATCATTCACCACGTGGAGATCCGGTCAATTTTTAAAAAAATGTGAACTCGCCGTTTATTTTTAATTAGCCGTGTTGCGTCGATCGCCATGTATTCTCCCATAGGGCGGGCCACCTCCTGGAACCCTGAGTACCACGTGACTCGCGCGAGCTGCTCTGTCGGCCATGTTGTCGGCAAAACACGCGGATCAAAGGATTGCGCTACACTGCTCCATAGGAGCTATATATAGTGCTCTACTCAATGCCAAAATCAACTCGTAAAGTTTTTTTTTTATTTTCTGGTAGTGCGCGTTTTTGGGGGACGTGACATTTAGTTACGCTGCTCTCCGGAGCATGCTTTTGTACACGCGTTTTAACCGCAGACGGCAGCAGTTCATCCGCAAGTACTTTGGACAATAAAAGAAAGTCAAATGTTATCCGTTTTTCTGTCCTTTTTTAATTCGATCATTGGGATAATTCGACCAAATTTCAAGGTCTCGTCGAGGTCGAATCAACGAAAGTTTACTGTATTGTGATCTGCACTGGCCCTCTGAGCATCATGTTTGACAAGGAGACATTGATTTGAAGGAGTCATATTGCATTGCAAAAAGTGTTCCAGGAACTTCTCTGTTGCCTTTTTTGTTCATGCCGTGGCTCATTTACTTTCTTTATATAACAATACTCCAGTACCCCTGGGAAAAAAGGGGGCGGGGGGCGTCTAAGCAAGAGGGATACAAAATCAATAAAATAAACAACACTTTTTATACACCGGTATGGAAAGATAAAAAAGACATAGTATAGTTATCTGGTGCAGTTAACACAAAGCAAGAACAAAACACCAAAGTGGACAAACAAAAGTCAGCACTATATGCAGAAGCGTGGAAATTGCAGAGACATCCAAAATTAATCATAGTGGGATTTACTCTGATTGATCCTCCATGGAATTTTACTTTCGTGCACTACTCACTTTATGTAGCAGGCGTTTCTAAAGTAAAGATACCTCGGTCTCGTCTTCAGTTAGTCACTTGCCGAAGTGTTTTCAGCCAAAAATGAATCGGCTTTATGCCGGTTCTACTAATTGGGTGTCCCAGAACCCTGGAAGCCGCAGTTAAGCCTACGACCTCGTCGACATCAGTCAAACTGGATGTTGGGTTAACCCTGGTCTCAATCTCTCTGCCTCGCAGATCCACAGCGGTCCCCCCATGAGTCCAACTTCGGCTACTCGTATGCCAAGCGGCTGATAGACGTCCAGAACCGGGCCTACCACGCCCAGCACGGCTGCCGCTTCACGGCCGTCATCCCCACCAATGTCTTTGGGCCGCACGACAACTTCAACCTGGAGGACGGGCATGTCCTAGCCGGACTCATCAGCAAGACCCACACAGCTAAAAGTGAGCTTTGTGGATGTCTGCAGGATGTCCCTTGTATGTCCGGAGGACAATCTGGACGGTCTGGGAGGAGGAACCGAGACCGAACCACTATGTCGCCACACCCGCAATTGAGGCTGTATAGATGAGTGGCGTTTGGCCGATCCACTGTTGCCTCTGACAGCAGAGCCCTACACCGGGAGAGTTTGGCCTTGTCTAACGCCGGTGTTCCACGTTTAAGGGGTTCGATAAGTGCCGTGGAGACAAAGGCAGCTAGCTTTAGGCCTACCCACTAACCGTTCCCGCCAGGGATCGGCATTCTGACGATCCCCACGCGCTCTCGTCTTCTCCTCTTCCTCAGTTTCTGCCTGCATAGCTGTTTCAGCTTTTGGTTCATTTTGCTTTCAAGACACGTGACCAGCACCTCGTCGGTCATGCGAATAATGTACTAACTGCATGATGAACGACTGGTGGGTCACTTGCTGGACACACAAGTAATGTCTTAGAGTATGGAGCAAACGCCCATCCAAAAAGTTAAAGACAATCTTGAAAACTGGGGGATCGGCGCTCATTAGGCCCAAGAGCAATAACGCAGAGGGGGCACATGGTAGGGTGGGCTTCAATGCTTTGCACCAATGGGCTCGGAGACGCTGGTGATGACGAGGAGCATCTCGGTTGCTGGGTGGGCCTGAAAGTTTGGCTGGGTGCTGAACATGCAATTTCCAGTTTCGGAACTATTCAGAAGTAGCGGGTTGAACATTTATTGGAATGTGCGTAGTGCATGCCCAGTAGTTTTTTTATTGGCGTTTGTCATGTTCAGGGTTTGAGCCCGTGATCAGCGCTTGACCGGCCATTCATCTTGCGCACGACCAGCGAGGTGCCGATCATGCGTGGGACGCGAGTGCACGACCAATGTCTGGTTGATTGTGCATTCTGTGCTTGGCCAGCCACGTGCTGTTCAGGTTTTTCGTTTTTTTCCGATTTTGATAAACTGGCTCGGGGGTTATACTTCTTGGGATTTATTAGTATGTACCAAAAGCATGAAACCCTGCGTAGCTATAAATCATTCTACACTTGTTTTGCAAAATTTGAGTTTCGGAAGTGTTTTGCAGACAGAAAACTTGGCGATGGGGAGTGGTTTGCTATGTATTCATTACCACAGGGTAATATATTCTCGGAGTCTATTTTTTGCAATACAGTAGGCAATCGATTAATTCAATCTCGGATATTTCACACTTCTGGTTAATTGAAACGCATGTCAAGATTTGGGATGACCGACTATGTTTTTTATGTGTTTAGAAGTTGCTTAAGGGCACAGGGTAAGTACTATGCTCCCCATGCATTTGAGGCCATGTTGAGGAACATTTTTTCGGTGACTATTAGAGTATTCCGTCATGTATATATCATTTTGTTCGAAATTTAGTGTTCTATCTACTGAACTAGAATTATTTCAACCAATTTAAAATAGGTATTTTTTTATTTTATTTTTTATTTTATTACTGAAATTTTAGTTTTTTTATGTATTAAAAAAATATTACTCAAAACTGCTGGGTGCATATTTTTAATTCTAGTTCAGTATCTTTCAACACCCATGTAGGTGGCAGGAATAAAAAATCAACCCTCTATAATGTCAGGTTAAGGAAAAAATGGTACCTATGTACTAAAAAACACTGTTTTGAGATAATTCAGTTTAAAGTGAAAAAACAGGTGAATAACAAATTTCTATTGGCACCAACAGCCTTAGAGTCATTTTTTCAATAGCCGCCAGCTCGGAAGGCATTGCTAAAGTCATGTCTTTGCTTTTCGGCTTATCGCCTTGATTGCCGGGCCTCTTTTATGACCTGCCATGTCGCGTGGTCCGTAAAGTAGTATTCGAGTGATGTCAACTTCCCTCAGCCACTTGATGGTGTTCCACACATGGTTCCATCCACACGACTTCAAAACATTGGCTTGTGCAATGCTACCACCATTGAATGAAAGAACAGCATCCAATACCGCCATTTTGTCGTTACAAAACACAAAAACTTGAAAGTACACATGGTACACACCTGGAAAAAACGTGCACAGCGTCTCGGGATTGTCTTGGTTGAAAAAATGCTATGCAATAGTTGTCAAATAATTTTATTAAGATTATCTGTTACTGGGCAAGCCTTTACGTCTGGTGTTGAATTTGTTTTGTGGCAAAATTTCTTGATAAACAGGGCGTATACCAAAAGGAGGCGTGGTCACCTGCTACTTGCTTTCGGAAGAAGTGATTTTCAGCCCGAAATATAACTTTTAAAGAACACTGTGACAATGGAAAATGTGCAGAAAGAACTAAACTTGTTAAATTGCGAAAAAACTAAAATCCATTTTTTTTCATTTTTGCCTTACCCTGTGCCCTTAATTTGAACGGCGTTTTCGTGTAAATCATACTTCTTGCTCTCGCGGCCCCTTGAAGCATGCTTTCATTCCGAGGACTGG
Organism: Ixodes ricinus; assembly: GCA_037355805.1. NCBI lineage: Eukaryota > Metazoa > Arthropoda > Arachnida > Ixodida > Ixodidae > Ixodes > Ixodes ricinus. The sequence continues at coordinate 25,971 of JAZHYW010011641.1, forward strand.
TACACAGCTGAGAAGCAACACCCACGGAGCAGGCTTCCATGATTGTTACTTCCCTGCAGTGCAGCGGCACTCAGTAAGAAGCATGCTCAACGGGGCTAAGAGGGTATACCTAAGCCACAGCCTCCGAGATTTTTCGTGTGCTGGCTGCACTCCTCAGGCCATTGCATTTGTACTGTTACTGTGGGGCACTTGGTGGCGCTTGCAACCAAACCAAACAATACAAACAAATAGCCGCGAATTATCATTATCACCATTATCTTCAGTCTACAAACTTGGGAGCAGCACGACACATGCTCTCAGTCTCTCGATGCAACACACAGACTTTTGCCGAGGAAGGAGTTTATTGAAATTTGAAGGTTCATCTTTTCAAAGCATGAAAGAAATGTCCATGCACATCAGTGAACTTCAAAAAGTGATTCCCATGCATGATGACAAAAGCACTTCTATTCCTGTCCCGCCAGCCTAGATGATACCCCCAGAGGACAAATATGGATTCGCACTAAATCTTGTGTTCTGAGGTATCAACAAAGATTGACTTACCTGTCTCTATTCTGATGACAGGAACAATGAAAATGCAAGCTTCATGCTGCAGGTTCACGCTTGACAGCGTGCTTTGTGGCGATTCTGTTTCCGTTTCTGGTTTGGTTATAGGCGCCAGATGCGGAGATCTATACTCGATTTCACCTCAAGAAAAAAGGACGCTTTGCGCATTGTTCATACGCCGGGCGAAGTAGTTCTTACGAGATTTGGTTGTCGGCGGAAGAAGCGATGCTTTTGGTGTTTCAAACGTATACGTCTCTATTAGATAACACATATCTCATCTAAAATGCACGTACATATATTTTAATTCTCAACATAAAGGGGAAAATCAGTAAGGCTCCGCGAGAGCCGGACTCTTTTACTACAATTCTTGAGGTGAAAACGGGTATAGAGAACTGACTCAACTCGCTTTTTCTGCTGGGCAACCAAGCGTTTGAACAGGTCGGAGCAGAACGCGAGAAAATCTCTGAGGCCATGCATGGGTAATAAAAAACGGGTCCCGCGCGGCGCCTGTTTTCATTGCTCACGTGTCTCATGCCCACAATTGACAACCTTGTTGCTGGACGAACAAACTTAATATTGTTTTGAAGTGTCGTGTGCTGTCTAAACAGTCCGCAGTATACATTTTTTAAGGAGCAAATGCACCAAAGAAATTGAGAGAGAAAAGAGACAAGAGCACACGGGGATGTCAGAATGCTGAGTTCTGGTTGGACTTTGTCTCCACTGCACTCGTCGAACGCGTTAGAATGCGAAAGCCAAGCACTGGTGTTCCGTGATCTAATGCATTCAGCAAATGCAGTGGAGATAAAGGCAGCTAGCTATTGGTCTACCCCTAATCATTCCAACCAGAGCTCGGCGTTCTGATGTCCGGCGCGCTCTCGTATCCTTCTCTTCCTCAATTTCTCGGCGCATAAACTTATGTCGTACATTTCGCCAATGTTTCATGCAGGGCGTACTTTGCCTATTATTAGTAAGCCTGTGTACAGAAAATTGTAAAATATCTGCTTTGTGTATGTCTACTCATCCATATAGCAAATCATAATTTTATGTTGCATCATATGTAAATTAATTTCTGATAATTAATACAAAATTTGTGTCTTCCTAAAGCTTGAACTAATGAGTCTACTGTATTATTCGAGTAGCAAAAACGAGGTTTTTGCGAAAATTAAGATGTTTACAGTATGCGAGTGTAACGAAGAAGCGCTTGTGATTTTTCAGCATTTGGCACGCCGTTGCACGTCTGGGGCACCGGCAGTCCGCTGCGCCAGTTCATCTACTCCCTGGACCTGGCTCGGCTCATTGTCTGGGTGCTTAGGGACTACGAGGAAGTCGAGCCGATCATCCTCTCAGGTGCGTGCACGCACTCTCCCGCCTTATCTTACGAGTGCCATATCTTCGGGACCATGGTGCACACCCGGTGTATAGCGTGCAGGAGCAAATTTCAGCTGAAAATGTTTGTAACACAGAACGTGTTTAAGGGTTGGGATCTCCAAGGAAAGAAATTCGCAGGTAGACGCAAACCTAGCTGGCTTCATCTCTCCCTCGATGGTCTCTACTAACTCTCCGAATGCAAGTACCGACGTTCATGGTCTGTGTTTGGTGTTTGCGTTCAAACAGTTTGTGGGAAGAAACAAAAAATCCAAGACGTGGCCACCATTGCATGAAAAGGTACAGAGTTCGGAATAAAATAACACGCTATGACCAAAAAAGAAAAAAAGCTGCAACGTCTACCACAAACTTTGAAGAATGGCATGGAAACACCTTCCGTGTACACTGACTTTATCCGAAGAATCGAGATAAATCGAGCATTTTGTTTCTTTAGATAGTTTAAACCCGCTGCAAAGTCTACAGGTAAAACAATCTCATATGCAAAACCGTTGAAATGTGCCTGCTCTATTAGTGCACAAAGAAGCTTGTGTCGCACATAAATCACGATTAACATGACCCTTCATTCACACAATCCATCACACGTTGTCATAATGAACAGTCTCGTAAAAACAAATCCTTGCATAGTTCGCACCTATATATACCTTGCTCTGCGTAAGATATAAACTTCTAAAGGGGCTTTAAAGTGCTTTCTAAGATTCTCACTTTATGTTAATTTCTTAATCTACGATCTCTCAGCATCCTAAAAAAACGAAATTACATTCGTGCGCAGTTGATTTGCATATTAAAAAGGTGATGAAAGATTACGCTAGATTGGGCTGATTTTGGTGACCAAAGAGCCGCTCAGACTTCGTTGGCCGGTTTTATAAACTTGTAGATGGAACTGTGTCGTAATATTTTACATACAGGCTCTTCAGATGATACGACATCACCTTTTTCTCAACTTCAAAATTTGACTGAAGTTGCCCTTTCAGTGACTCTTGGGGTCTCCAAACTCATGTTTCTTCGCTTAGTACCCTGGTTTCAGTTTGACTTCATTTCTGGGAAATGCAAAGTAAACATAGGTTACACCTTGACGGTGCTTCTGTCGAAAAATTGGTTTTATTCTGGACTCACAATGTGCTTTCCTGCACCATGTATGTGACACTCACTGATGCAACTTTATCCTGGAGAAACTTGGAAATTTGGGTTGGTTTGTGTGATCCGTAATTAAAAACTAGTTAATGTAACACAGAACTACATTGTAGACCAAATGTGCATTTTTATTGTTGTCATCAACTAGCCCCATGTTATGCGTATCACTTGTTAGATTTGAACTTGCCAATTTTTTTTTTTGCCCGGATCATACGTTTTTTTTTCCCAATTCATTCTTACCATTATTTTTTTTTAGTGGACGAGGCAGACGAGATTAGCATCAGGGACGCAGCAGCCCTCATCACCGACGCCTTCAACTTCAAGGGGGACGTCATCGTATCCTTGAGCACAGTAGTAGTAGTACTGCCATTATACTTGCTTCGAATACTGCCACTTTTTCCAGATGGAACCCTCGCCAAAACCTATATTCTTACTAAGGCCAAACTTCTTTTGCGCGAAATTAGCAGTCTCCAGTTGTCTGTGGTATACCTCAAAGTGAGATCTTTCTATCTTCATGCAACAGGACAGAAGGTTTTGCAGTATTTGCGAGGCCAAATATTTGCACCACCTATGAGAAATGGTTGCTTGTAGCATTGTCAGAATTACTTCAGGCACATGGTGAAAGAGTGACGTGCGAAACATGCGAGGGGGATTGGTGGCCGAGTGGGCTAGCCCGCACCAGCTCGGAGTATGTGGAGCGAGGATTGAACCCAGGGATCTGGGTTCAACCCCACCCTGCCCATTTCGATCTGGATGAGCATTGTACTTGCGTGCGGACGTGTATCACTACTGTGTTTTGCGCAATAAAGACCCCAGGCTAGGGGTTGTACTGCACTGGCTAAATTGCTCATCTACAGCCGTGAAACAAGTTGCCCGTTGAGGCAGACTAGGTTCTAGGCTGTATAAACATACACACACCCGAATTATTTTTGGTGAAACATGCTCAGATTGGTAGTGCTTTAGGGCAACCCAATAGATGGCAGCAGCGTCTTTTCTCGTAAGTGTCTGTGATGCAGTCAATCACACCCAAAGCTGCTGTGTGAAGCAGCTTTCCACAAAAGTGCAGTTTTCTGTCTTGGAAAGTGGCACGTTCAAAAACTCGTTTTAAGTGGTGGTGTTCAGTTCCAACTTGGTTCGATGCCTTGACGAGGAATGCCCCAGTTTGACACCTCCAAGGCAGACGGCCAGTTCAAGAAGACTGCCAGCAATGCCAAGTTGCGCAAGTACCTGCCAGATTTTAAGTTCACACCCATTACCAAAGGTGAGGAATTGTACTAGGATCATGTGACGGGCTAGTTGGTTATACATTACAAAATTAAAAGTAGCGCTAAAGACGAGGACAAGTGGAAGACACAGACACGGACAGGCGCTGGCTCGCAACTGATATTTAGTGAAGAATAAAAGAAAGGTCTTCATCGGCGAGACATCTTGCTCTACACGTACGTGATTGCAAGTGTACTCCCCTATTCCATCGAACAACAATCCTGAAGCAGTTCAGTGATCAGAGAACAAGAGAAATTTATGAGGCGCAAGTCATAGCAGCTAAAGAGGACACATGCATCAGTGCACCGTCGGTAGCCTTATCGGCGAAGGAATTGCACTATACTTACAATATTTTGTGTGAGAACTTCGTTTAACTAGATTAATTTTCAGAGTCCTCTTCTTCCTCTTTCTTTTTCATTTAATTGGTGTAGGTTTCCATTTGAACTTTTTTATGGATTTTTACCGCATTTTTTCTTATTTCTTAATTTTGAAGCCAAAAATAATTGTTGCTCTCTTTCAGTTTGGTTAGTCTTCTTTTAATTTCGTATATGTCCTTGCACTTCTGCTCTATCTTTCTTTTATTCTTCACTAAATTTCAGTTGCGAGTCAGCGCCTGACCGTGTCTGTGTCTTCCACTTGTCCTCGTCTTTAGCGCTACTCTTAATTTTGTAACCAAAGGTGAGGCTTGGGGTGGTCTCACTAGATCATTTTCAACTATGAGCTGCATGCTTGTTTTATGAGAATGACACTGGTCAGAGCCATGGAAATGAGACTTACCTCGTCTACCTCAAAGGAATGTTGAAAATTTCTAAAAGACTACCATAAGATACTGAGCAAGTGCGTACCCAAAATTTGTGTACATTATTAAAAAAAAAAAAAAACACCTTGAGGAGGTGCTTAGGTCTATAAGCATATCTACTATCGCGGACAATATGAGCTGAAACAGCGCTCCGGCCGGCGCACGGTACTACCTGCGCCGCCTGTCGCCTGGCTCCGCACGCATGGCGCAGCCTGAGTCCGAGATAAATTCTCACTTGCGCTCGCTGCGCCACTGCGCTCTTCCGGCAGTCTGCAAGCGAGACGGCGGGTGCGACAGCGGGCGTGTGCGTGGTAGGGCGGAAGGGGGACAAAAGATTACACTTGTCGTCCCCCTTTTGGAATTGATTTACTCTACTCTATTCCACAAAATCCCGTAAAAAACACGCTGACTGGTGAAAAAAAAAAATTGAAGTGTCTTAAATTTCAGCAGCTATTATTATTTTTGAAAGTGACATCAAAAGACGTTGCAGGTTGTTTTTGTTTGATTATCGGTGCATGCACAAAGTAGGACATCGTAAAATATAGGCTAAAATATGTATGCCGGATTTAGTCCTGCTCCAAGGTATTTTTTTTCATTGATCACAGATGTTTAGAAAAACTGTAAGCATACATGTTACTGAGAAGGTTTTGTAACCTTGACTTGTACGAAAAGGTTGAAATATGGTATTTCTTTGTTACTGGGCCTACGTGTTTGTTTCAAACAAAACAAGTTGCTGACGAGGCACCAGTTTTTTGTTTACAGATTCCTAGTCTTAATAAAGTGAGACAAGCAATCATATATTTGCAGGAGAAGGAGATTGAAACTTGATCGAAAGAATATTTGCAGAGGACAATGTCAGACACAAAAGTAATAGTCGGCGTGGAAGTTCAACCGCACAATACAAGAAGATCGGGATCAAGGAGGCACCACACAAAAGTATGCGTGGTTAACGGCGTCAAACCGTGTCGCAACCGTAGCATCAAGCTTTGTTCCAATCGGCAGAAGTCTGGTTCAGGGGTCCTGAGGCGCATTAAAACTTACAAAATAATTTACTACCGCATCATTCTCCCATGACCCGCGACCACGGCTCTCATTCTGTCTGGTAAGAAATCAGAGAGCGCGGCCACGAAGTCTGGCTCAGCCCACAGCCACTCCCATTCACCTCTCATTGCTTTCCACAATTTGTGGGCAGTGGCGCGGTGGAGGGGTGCCGTGACAAGGCAACATTGATGCGCCTCCAAATGTTTTCGATGATATTCAGATCGGCACCTTTTGGCAGCTTCGTCACGCAGCGCTCCTCGAGGAGATACGAGCGTGACAACGCATTTTCCACTTCGGCACTTTCTTGAAATGCACTGCAATGCATGATAGCTGAAAATGTGAACATTTGGCTACACGGCACACGCATCGTGATGGTCGTTCCGTCTGCCAATGTTTTCGCTAGCAGACGGCCGGAAGAGCGCAGCGGCGCAGTGAGCGCAAGTGAGAATTCATCTCGGTCTCAGGGTGCGCCGTGTTTAAGGAGCGATGTGGCAGGCGGCGCAGGTAGTACCGTGCACACGCCGGAGGCGCTGTTTCAGCTGATATTGTCCGCGATAGTACAGAAGGTGCCTGTGCCAGGGTGGGCTTCACTGCTTTGCGCCGGTGCGTTCGGAGAAGTGGCTGTCGCGGGGAGCATTTTGGTTAGAACTAACGGCTGAAGTTGCAGTGCGCTTTCATGTGCTGAATGTTGTTACATTATCCAAAGTGATTACGGAAGTCCAAATGGTTTATTTGCGAGTAGTTCTTGGAAAATATCACCGGTGCTACCGCGACATTTGATGAATATATCCTACTAGCGAAGACCATTTCTTATTGGCTATCACCTTATCTGTTTGGTGTGCTGTTAGTGGACTCTAGCATGTTAACCGCTTAACTAGGGACTTTTATGACCAAAAAATATTGGTGGAATGAAGACTCTTTTTGTCTTCATTTTGCCAACATTTTTTGTTCCTACACATATCTCGTCGCTTTTTTGTGCTGCCGTCTATGCATCGGTTTCTAAAACAAAATTATTTCTGATGTTTGGGGATAGATGGCACTTCCTCCCGTGCAATAAAAGGAGAAAGCGTTTAACGTGTCGCTCCCCAAAACCAACTGAAGAGCGGCGCATAAGCTGCGGTCAAAATTGCCTCGTGTCTAAAGACGCGCTCCCCAGTTAAGGGGTTAATGTATCCAGTTAAAAGTTGTGTTGCTGATTTTGTTTGAGCATTGCCAGTGCTGAACTGCTCAGAGGCAACACCGTTGCCTCTGAGCAGTTCCAGTTTCATGTTTAATTGACTGACACGTTTGGTTTTGTTGCAGCCATTGAAGAGACAGTAGACTGGTTTGTGGAAAACTTTGAGTCTGTTAGGAAGTAGGACTGGACCAATTGCAGGAGAGCTGCCCCTACATAAGTCAATTTTCTGAGTGTGTTCATCACGGTCTCTGGATCCTTGTTTATTTTTAAGACAGTAGTCTAAGCAAGCAGGGAATGGGAGGTTTGACTGCCAAATAAACACTATTTTGAAATGGTACATTATTGATTTTTTTTTTCTTTTTAGCAAAGCCAAAAAAAGCTGGCGTATAATGTTTTGAACATAACTAGAAACTAATGAAATCTGTAGAAAAAATTGACCGCATCTCCACGCGGTGAATGATGTTGATTGGGGCGAAGCTGTGGTGGTGCTTGTCTGCGTAGACGCTGAGCCGCAGCATGCCGAGCCTTTCGTTCGTTTTCATCCATGTCATGAAAGAGAATGTGTGGTATGGAACATGGTTATATATGCATTTGAGTATTTGACCGCAGCGCCCTCTCGTCTATAAACTTTGAGCCAATGCATGCAAAGTTTAACGTCTAAGCTCGTTATAACAGACCTTGATTTTGACCAAGATTTCGGTCTGCTGTAAAAGGAGTACGCTGTGGCTAGCGTTACGTCCGGACGGAGCACTGAAACGCGTATACCTAACCCTCCCCCCCCGCCCTCCTCTCTCTCCCCGTGAACCTAGGGAAGGCGGAGATTTGGACGTAACTTGGGTTACGTCGGACGTAACGCTAGACACTTCAGAAAGGAGTATGTTTGTATGCAGATATGAAGTTCAGTCAATGGTGCATAGAGGGAAACCAACCGAACTTCACAAATCGGTATGTTATATCCAAATGTCTGTTGTAACCGGGTCTGTTATAATGAGCTTAGACTGTATATACAGATTTGACCGCAGCGCCCTCTCCTGTATAGACGTTGAGCGGCTACATGCAACGTTTCATCATGACACCCCCAGCTCTTGAGT